>JAOANR010000007.1:51445115-51605094 GCA_030278955.1 Hygrophila difformis
TTAATTATTATTTTTATTTATTTCTTCTCTTTCGAATTTGAATGGAAGCAGCAGCATTCAAACGGAAAGTTGCAACCTTTGGCAGAGAGTTTCCTTTTTTTTTTGAATTCAAACAGAAAGGTGCGAATTCAAATGAAGAGCAACGTATTCAAACGAATAGATGCGTATTCAAACGAATGGCTGCTTATTCAAACGAATGGCTGCGTATTCAAACGAATGGTTGTGTCTTTTTCCTTCCCCCCTTTTTTTTTTTTTTCCTTTTTCTTTTCCTTTTTCCTTTCATTGAAACAACACAACTCTTAGCCATCTATAAATATGCATGCTAGGCTTCATTCCAATTCATTCGAAAAAAAAAAAAAGCATCCTCCAACACACAAGCATTCTGAAATAGTGTTCCAGTTCGCCTCCGCCGAGTCTGTTGTATCATGGGAAACAGTTGCACCGATACGCGGGGCAATACTGTTTTAAGGAAATCGTTGAATAACGATCCTCGGACTCATCCAAACCCTTGCGCACTTTCGAAGTTATAACCCTATTTTCGTAACATATACTTATGAGTTCCTATAGTCTTAATTTAGGACCCAAACCGATCATTTCCAACCAAACCTTTTTTTTTTTTGTTTTTCTTTTATTTTTGTTTTTTTGTTTTATTGAGAACTCTGGATTATACAAGAACACAAGGACGACCTTGATTCCTTACAATGAATAGAGAGTTGAAGAGCAATGAGCTATCCAACAAGTAATTAATCTGTAACCAACTAATATGCAGGGGACAGTTCTAACCGCGTGTGAGGTGCCCAACTGCACAGGAGGGTTCAGAACCGTCCTATACTTAGGGTCTATTCTGCACGTCAGGCTGTAGTTGCGAGCTGCACCTGTAGGGAGCTGTAGCAATCAGTTTTTGCATAAGTGTTCGGTATAAATAGCTGTAGCTGTCAAAAATTATAATTTGAAGAGAAAATTAATTAAATTTGGAAAGTTACTTCCGAAAGCTCCCAAAAACTACGGGCGTAGCTTATGATTGTAGTGCTTTTCGGAGCTGCAATTGGCAGCTAAAACTTTCAAAAGCTATTGTACAGAACAGGGCTATATATATCCTCTAATGAATTTTGTTTCACATCTGTTAAAGGATGCATTTTTTACGAGGAAGATGAAATGAAACCCTATTTTCAATTCTCACCATTTTGAATTTTTTTTCAATTTTCTTTAAAGTGCCCACAGAATAATAAACGGCTGTGTCTTTTTTGGGGAAAAAGGGGCCGGTCGTACATTGTACATGCCAATTTTGTCTTCCTGGAGAGCCTCCCAGATGTGAGCCCCTTGAAGGTTTGATCCGCCCCTAAACTAATAATGCTATATGCACATTGGAAAGCAACTTGTAAAAAGTAAATAAATCCAATAATGCAAAATTTTATAAAAGTAAAAACCCTCGTTTCATTGGTCTTTTCGAAATTAATACTACTATTTTCTAAGTAGATTCCTCTTATATATAAGGCGCAATCAATCTTTATATAATATATATATATATAATATATATATATATATAATATATATATATACTATACTTCGTGTTTCCAAGGCATTAATCTCGCAACCCTCTTGCGAAACCATGCATGTGAATTGACTTCTTGTTCATGATGATCCCTCTTGTAGCCATGAGGACCCCTTTGGAAGTCAGGGTGGATCTATGTACAAATTAAGGGTGGCATGTGACACCATATAAATTGATTAAACTGCTATTTTTGAGGTAGATTTTTTTAATATTATATTTAACTAGATAGGTTTAGTGACACCACAATTATTGATTTAAAATCAAGCTTTCAATATAGCTTTCGCTATTTTTTCGGACGAGTACTTAGAAAATTTTCTGGATCCGCCACTGTTGGAATCATGAGAATCACTTTGATAACCATGAGATCCCTCTTGTAGTCATGAGGAGGGATTCCCTCTCCAAGTCATGAGGATCCTCTTGTCTCTATCAATCCCTCCTTGCAAGAAAGTCAAATAAGTCCATTTCTTTTCTAAAAATCCAAATCAGTCCTTTTTCTATTTTATTACCAAAACAGTCCTCTACAAATGCTAATTATGTCCAAATCAGTCCCTTATTCACTAATTATACTCTAATTGCTGACGTGGCAAGGGTTTTAAATTTAAAACCCTGACACGTGGTGCATAATATTAGTCATTTTTTCTTTTATCTTTTGTCAATTCAAGTTCTAAACTTTTGTTTTGTTCTATTTAGTCATCTACCCCCCAATCACTCATATTTATGTTAATTGGCCTCCAACCTTTCAAATTATTCATTTTAGGCACAGAACCTTAAATTTTTTATTATTACTATTCATTTATCAAATAAATGCCCAACATACTTCCATAAATAAAATTAAACACCAAACCTCATACATTGGATTTGACTGCTATGTTATTTGGTTCTTCCAAGTACCCGGAATTTACGGACTCTCTAACCACCCCGACCGCAATCAATGGTTTATTGGTTTTGGTTTCCTTCCGCAACAATCAACACAATCTTACTTTGCGTCCTACCTAGATGTAGAAATGTTTGAGTAAATAATTTAACTTGAATTTTTGAAGGTTATGGATACAGAAGCCTTGGTTTTATTGAAAAAATATTAAAAAATATTATTAAAAATATTAAAAAATAGCCTGAATTTTATTGTCCACAAAGTATGATTGTGCTGATTGGTTGCTGAAGGAAACCAGAACCAATGAACCATCGGTTACTGGTCGGTGGGTTAGAGAGAGTCCGTAAATTCGGAACTTCGAAGACCCGGTAACAAGGCGGTCAAACCCAATTATAATGTTTAGTATTTAATTTTATTTACGAAGTATGTTTGGGCATTTATTTGATAAATGGGATTAGTAATAATAAAAAATTTAAGGTTTTGGGCCTAAAATTAAATAATTTGAAAGGTTGGAAGGGCCAATTAATATAAAAATGAGTGATTTGGGGTATATGACTAAATAGAGACAAAATAAAAGTTAAGGACTGAATTGACATAAGATAAAAGAAAAAGGACTAATATTCATGCACGCGTGTCAGGTTTAAATTAAAACTCTTGTCACGTCAGCAATTAGAGTATAATTAGTGAACAATTGACTGATTTGGACATAATTAGCATTTATAGAGGACTATTTTGGTAATAAAATAGAAAAAAAGACTGATTTGAATTTTTTGGAAAAGAAAAGGGACCTATTTGTCCTTTTTTCCAATCCCTCCATATATAATAATAATTGGTTTCATTCCGATAGTAGTACGTCATGGGTATGGATTGATCCAGTTTACCGGCCTGGCGTTGAATTCTAGCATATCTCTCGAATTCGTGTTTAAAATTATTTCATTATCCAAGTCAAAGTTTTGAGTATGCGATTAAAGAAATTAAAATTAACAATGATTACCGATAAAATAAAAATATGACAAAATGCAATAAAGACGAATTTGTTGTAAAATAAAGCAAACAGTAAAACCAAGGCTGTTGAAAAGTATTATATTGTGCGTGAATGTCTGACAATTTTGAAGAAGAAGCAAAGTTGCATTTGTCTATTTGTATTGATTTGAATTATTGTAGGCTGACTGATCAAACATATAATCCTATAAATACCATGCACTCTTAATGAAATGGGGTATGCATTAATTGATTCCAAAGACTCTTTCGTCCATTGTCCTCTCTCTATTTTATTGCTCTTCATTCCAATCGTCCTTTGCTATTATATATCTAAATAAATATCATATATATTTACGCATACAAGTGATATATATATATATATTGTCACTAATAGGATATATATATATATATATAGTTATAAATTCTACAACACGTTATCAGCACGAATAGACTGATAGTGTGAATTTTGTGTTTGTTAATGATATATATTTTGGATGATTTTATGGTGATTTTGGTAGCACTTTACTCTTGTTGTGTTTGTTTTGTTGTTTGTAGGAAAATGGCATAGCAATGGAATAATTAGAGCAAAGTGGAAGAAAGAAAGAAAGAAAATGACATGCAACCATGACTTCCCTAGTCATGGCCATGACTAGTAGAAGACCCAAGTCCATGGGCCCAAGCCATTACATAATTGAAGAAAGGGACAATGCACTTGAGTAGGAGAAGAAATGAGGGAAAAGAACAAAAAGAAGTAGGAGAAGAAAAAGGTAGAAAGAAACAAAGAATGAAAGGGATGGGCAAGAAAAAGAAGAAGAAAACAAAAAGGAAGAAAGGGGACACATGAACTAAAAAGCAAGAATAAAAAGAGAGGAGGAAGAAGAAAGAAAAAAAGGAGGAAAAGAGGAAAGAAGAAGAAGAAGAAGAAGAAGAAGAAGAGAAAGGAAGAAAACTCATCCATCCTCATCTCTTCTCTTGGTTTGGTTGTAAAATCTCTTCTTTACATTTGTTTTCTTTTCTATGGATTTAGAGTAGTTTTTCATTTTCTCTAGTTTAAAGACTTGATTAAGAATGGCTTTTGGAATTTGTGAGATGATTTAATTTGTGAACTATGAAACTTGATGTTTGTTGGTATTTATGCAATTTCTATGTTTAAGGTTTACTATTGTTGAATTGGATGAATGTTTAGGGCCCAAATATTTGTCTAGTTTGATAATTGATTGCCAATTCAATTTGGGTATCCGTAATTGTACTTGAATTGAATAGGTGGTAACCGGGTTGATTAGTTCCTTCCCGGGGAATTGTATAATCGAATTGTGAATTACTCCGCGTAGGTAGTAATTGGTTCGAATCGGGCTTTTCTAGATTATAATGCAATTGAACAACATCTTCTACGGGCGTACCTAGGAGTGTTAGTTTGATTAGGGGCAATTAACGGGCGTACCTTAATTGTCTAAACTGAAAGGAAAAGTTGGTTGTCTAAGCGGACCTGACAACTATAACTGGTTTATCAATTGGCACAATGTTTATGCATCGATGATCTTATCCAAATGCCATTCCAAATCAATCTTTGAACTAGAGGTTTTTAATTCCAATACTTTGTTTTAAATTTATGTTCTTGATCTCACTCATCATTTTCATAGTTTGTAGAATTTCTTAGTTTTTAGCTCTTGTTATCATTTCCTTGTTTTCAAAATACAAAACCCCCCCTTTTAATATTGTATATATATTATGAGAATGTGGTATTCCAATCCCTGAGGACTCGACCCTTGTCACCGCTATACTATACTTATTTTGTGCTTGGTGACACAGGAATTAAATTATCTTTTGCAGCTATACGACAAGCTGCCAAATTTTGGCGCCGTTGCCGGGGATTGGCGTTCAACTACTACATTCTGTGATATTTTTTTTTTATCTTTTTAGTTTTAATTGGTATTTTCCTTGTTTATGCCTCGTTCTTCTCGTACAGGTGAATTGATATTTGATCCAGAGATTGAGAAGACAGCTCGTAGATTGACAAGGGAAGCCAAGTTAAGAAAAAAATCTAGAGTTTCTACATCAACTTCTGGTTTGTCATTGGCTACAGAGCTGGACACTTCTAGTTCCAGTAGTGAAGGAAGTGATACAGAATCTTTAGAAGAAAAAAACATTGTCATGGCTGAAAATAACCGCACATTGAGGGAGTTGGCTGCTCCTGACTTAACACAGCAGCCTTTATGCATTACATTTCCTACAATTGATGATGAAACTCCCTTTGAATTAAAATCTGGATTGATTCATTTGTTGCCTGAATTTAATGGTCTTGCAGGTGAAGAGCCTCACAAGCATCTCCAGGAATTTGATGTAGTATGTTCAAGCATGAAGCCCCCTGGAGTTACAGATGAACAAATCAAATTGAGGGCATTTCCATTCTCATTAAAGGGGAGTGCAAAAGATTGGCTCTACTATCTTCCGGCAGGTAGCATTACAACTTGGACAGACATGAAAAGGAAATTCTTAGAGAAGTATTTCCCAGCCTCAAGAGCTGCAAATTTGAGGAAGGAAATATGTGGCATCAAACAACAATCAGGTGAAACGCTCCATGAATACTGGGAGCGGTTTAACAGGCTAATAATTAAATGTCCTCAACATCAAATCCCACCCCAATTGTTAATTCAATACTTCTATGATGGTTTGTTGTTGATGGACAGGAACATCATTGATGCTGCAAGTGGAGGAGCTTTGGTAAATAAGACTCCAACACAAGCCTGGGAGTTGATTGATCGAATGGCAGAGAATACTCAACAGTTTGGCACAAGGGATGCAATGCTAACCAATATGCCAAGTGATTCTTCAATGCAAACAATGCAACAACAACTTTCAGAGTTGACAAGCTTTGTTCGTAAGATGGCCACAGGAAATATAAAGCCAACTGTCCAGGTGAAGGCATGTGGCATTTGCACAAGTATTGAACATCCAACTGATGCATGCCCAACTCTCCAAGAAGATACACCGGTGGATGTGAATGCACTTGACTATTCCAATTGGCGTCCACAATACAATCCATATTCCAATACTTACAATCCAGGTTGGAGAGATCATCCAAATCTTCGGAATGGCAATCAACATCAACAACAAAATCATCCATCTTCAGCACCACAACAAGTGCACCCTCCTCGTCAATTTGAAAGGCAACCACCTCAAGCTACAACAAGTTCAAGTCCATCTTTGGAAGAATTGGTGAAATCCATGGCCACATCAACTTTGCAATTTCAACAAGACACGAAGGCAAGTATTGAAAAATTGCAAAGCCAAATTAATCAAGTGTCTGAGGAAGTTAGGCAAATTCGAGAGAAAGGAAAGTGGCCAGCTCAACCCGAGCCAAACCCAAAGAACGTGAGTGCCATGATCTTGAGGAGTGGAAAGGAAGTTCAAGGTCCACCTCCAATGTCAAAGGAACAAAATGAAGAGCAAATTGAAAAGGAGATTGAAAAGGAGGCAGAAACTTCTAACAAGGTAAATTCTAAATGGATTCATTTATATCAAACTAAAATACCTCCTTTTCCTGACAGGTTAAAGAAGCCTCCAAAGGTTGATAAAAAGAAAGAGATGCTTGAAATATTCAAGAAAGTTCAATTGAACATTCCACTTTTGGAAGCCATCAATCAAATCCCCAAGTATGCAAAGTTCTTGAAGGAATTGTGCACCAACAAAAAGAAGCTTCGGGGAGATGAGTATATAATAGCAGGTGAGAGTGTATCTGCAGTCATAAAAAGAAAAATCCCACCCAAAACCGGTGATCCAGGTATGTTTTCAATTCCTTGCAAAATTGGAACGAAAGAGGTGAGCAAAGCCATGTTAGATTTAGGTGCTGCGATAAATGTGATGCCAAGATCAATATATAATTCCCTAAATCTAGGTCCATTGAAAGAAACAGGAATTATTATTCAACTTGCTGATAGATCAAATGCTTATCCGGATGGTATGTTAGAAGATGTGTTAGTTCAAGTTAATGATGCAATATTTCCTGTAGATTTCTATGTTGTGGATATGAACGATGATCATTGCTTTAATCCACCCCCTCTTTTGTTGGGAAGACCTTTTATGTTTACTGCAGGAGTGAAGATTGATGTGAAGAAAGGCACTCTTACTTTGGAATTTGATGGAGAAGAACTTTCTTTCAATCTTTCTAATACTATCGAACATCCTGATGATTCTAAAGCCTTATATGCTATTGATGTTATTCAACCTTGTGTGCAGGATATTCGTGAGCTTAATGGTAAAGACCCTGGAGATATTGAATGGATAGATACTGTAAACTTTGGGTCTAACAAAAAATTTAAGTTGAATGGAAAAGATCCACCGGAAGTATGGCTTGGAGCATTAAGTGATAAAAATGGTGGAATGAATTTGAATAATCATGGAGATCGAAAAAAATTGCAATTGCAGAAGTTTGGTGGATTTTGGTATGATGCTTATGAGAATGGTTGAAGAATTTGGAAGAAGTCTAGCTCAAGGACTTTAAACAAAGCGCTTCTTGGGAGACAACCCAAGCAAATAAATTATTTTTATGTTATATATTTTGTCATGTTGATCATTATATATTTGGTATAATTTTGATTTGTTAATGGTATTTTGTTTGTGATTTTGTAGGTTTGTAGATGTGAAGATGGGATTTTTGGATCAAGGAACAAGTTGAAGTGTTTAAAGGAGGAAATTTTCAGTGAAGGAGGTAATGGGTACTCATGAGCATGATTAAATCGCATTTAACTTGCTGAAATTCAAAAAAAAATAAAATAAAATAAAATAAAATAAATAAATAATAAAAAATAATAAATATATATATATATATATAAAATAAAATTTCAAGTTGAATTCAGGAAGGAATATACATGTTAATCATGCCCATGTTTAAGACCTTGGTAGAAGCCTATGTTGGAAACAAAAATTCAGGGACCCTCTGTACCTTTAGTCATGGCCATGACTAACACTACTTTACCAAGCTGTGTTAAAAATCATTTGGAGCTTTATTTTCCAGGCAGCCTCCCTACTCTTATTCATGGTCATGATTAAGACCCACTTAGTTCCCTGTATCAAAATGAATTGAGCTATATTTTTCTGGGCACCCCACTATCTTTATTCATGCCCATGATTAACTCACTCCAACCTTACTGAGTACCAAAACCCAAATTACTTCCTCCTCATCCAAAATTCTTGAAACTTTCAACACCACCACCATCATTTTCTTCTTCCCCAATTTTTTCAAATCCCAATTTTTTTAACACCCAATTTTTTTCTTTCTTCTTCCCCAATCCCACCACCACCTTCAACCTCATCCACCCACCTCCGCCGGAGAACCACCACCTCCGGCCACTTCCCGTCGCCCACCACCGACCTCCGCATCTCGGGTCCGCCGCCCCCCCCGTCACTCCAGCCTCCTTCGCCGCCGCACCAGCCCAGCCTTCGCGAGCTCCGCCTAGCACCGCCGCCCACGCCGCTCTCTCTCCAGCCGCCTGCATCTCACTCCGCCTCACCGACCACCACCAAGCCTAGCAGCCACCGGGCTGGATCCGCCTACCACCGCTCGCCGGAACACCAGCGAGCGCCGCCGCCCAGCCTTCGCCCTGCGAAACCATGGCGAGCGCCGATCTCTGCCTCCGTCGTCGCACAAACCCGGCCGTCCTCAGCCCACCACCACCCCTGCTCCGAGCCACCACGCCGGAACACTCCGCCATCCGTCAGATCCACCGCCGCCACTCCTGTTCTCGATCTCCGCCTCTCTGTCTCGGTCTCAGATCCACCGGCCACCTCCATCTCACGCGCCGCCGCCGCCGTCCCTTCCATCTCCGCCGCCGCCAGGTTCATTCTTCAGCTCACCATCTTCGAGATTTCCAGCACCCTTGGTAAATTCTTTCCAACTTTCTTTTGGTACATTGAAGTGTGGTGATTTTATTGAATTGGAGTTTCTGCAAATATCTTGAGCACTATGAATTGATAGTTGTGAGCAGTACTTACGTTGCACTTAACCGTTAATTGTGGAAATTCTATTAATTTCTTGTGAATTGATACTTTGAAAAAGGCAAAGGGCATACTTTTGGTTCATTGTTGATTGTGAGAAGTTGGTGCACTCTGGTGAATTGATAATTGTGAAAAGTGCATACTTGTGGGTTACTTTGTTTTGCAAGTGGTGGAATTGTTAATTGGAAAGGAATTTGCTTATGATGGTGTAATTGTTGTGGAAGTTAAAAAAAAAAGGGGGCATGTTCTTGTCAATTTTCTTTCACTACTTTTGAGTTTAAAAAGTTTAGAATCCATCATTAAGCTTGCAATTTGATGTTTTTGTCGAGAAATGATACTGCTTGGGAAGTTTTCTGTGTGCAGGGATTCAAAAATGTCTAGTCATGTTCAAGAATTTCAACATTCCACCTTGCCGTGCCATCAAACCCATGAGTTCCAGGGAAGTCCTTTTCTATTCACCTTTTAATACATTGAGGACAATGTAGACTTTAGGTGTGGGGGAGGAACTATCTTTGCATTGCTTGCCATTTTCTGTTAAAAAAAAAAATTTAAAATTTAAAAAAAAAAAAATTAATTTTAAAAAAAAATAATAATAAAAAAAAAATTTTCAAGCTGTTTTATATAAATTTTTTTAGTTTTATGTGAATTTTTTTTTTTGAATTTGATGTGAATAGGTAACTGAATTGAGTCTATGAGGTTTAAGTTGACAAATCTTTTAAGTATGATTGATGATTTCTGACATTGAACATGTGAAGCCAACTATTTTGTGAACCATGTGAGAATCTGAGCCTCTTTCCAAAATGCTTGATTGTTTCTAAAAAAAAAAAATACTTATCTCAAGCTTTTGGAAATTTCTTTCTTGTGTGAATTATGTGGTAATCATTTTGACATTCTAGAATTTGAATGATTATACACGTTGAACTTGCATTGATTGAATCCAATATTTTGAACATGATAAGGGCATTAGGACAAACCTTTTTAGCCTTCTTGTTGGCCTTAACCCATACTTCTATCCCTAGTTTTCCACTTTGAGCCTTTTATCCATTTTCTTTGTTTATATATAACCCTTAGCCTATTAAGCCTTTTCTTTTTGTCATACCATTGCTTTTGAACCCTAGTGATTGAAGTACTTTCATAAGTCATTATGGTTGAATTTTTGTGTTGGTTGCAAAATAAAATAAAAAAAAAAAGAGCTTAGAAATTGGTTTGTGGGATTCTCAAGCTATTTTGTTGGATTTTTTGTTGGAATGATTTGTGGAATCTTTGTATATACATATTCCCCTAAAAAAAAATTCAAAAAAAAAAAAAACAGCCCTTAAAAATAATAAATAAATACAAGGGCAGTGGATGGATATAGCTTGACATGTGTTCCTCTGACCTCAGTGTTATGAACATAGAGTTGAAGTTACGTCTGCACTTTTCAGATTGTTGAATTCCTCTAATAAACATGTCTAAGCTATTGAAGCCCACGGAAAAAAAAAAAGAAAAAAAAAAGAGAAAAAAATAAAAAATAAAAATAAAAATAAAAGGGGATATATGTTTGGCAAGTTTTGTTTTTGTTTGGTTTATTGCTTGAGAAATTTTGGGATTGTTTGGAAGTTGTATATAGATGATTCTTTTGGTTTGTTTATTTTAGAAAACCTTGGGAGGATAGAATAGAGGTAATCTTTGTTCTTTTGAACCTCTTAGTTTTGTTTTGGTTTGGCAACCATGATGTGCTATGAAGTTTTCTATGATGACTCTTTGGAAGTACGTGCATTCACTTTTGCCTTTCTTTTTCCTTTTTCTTCCTACCCCAACCATGGCCCCGTTATAACCCTTTTTGAAAGACCCTTTGATTCTTAATGTTGGATAATATATCTTTGCATGGGAAATGTGATTTTCATTCAAGCCTATGGGATTGTCATTTTGATTTATCACTTGAGTGCTTATTTGTTCAACCACACTTGATATTGAGAGGAGTGCATACACTATATCCTTGGGAGGTGTTGGCTTAATGTGTTTGATGTTGGATTAATTTGATTGTACTTGAATGGACTTGTTGATTTTAAACTCTCTATGATTTAATTTGGTTCTTTTGACTCTATGCTTGAGGGCAAGCATACTTTAGGTGTGGGGGAATTTGATAGTGTGAATTTTGTGTTTGTTAATGATATATATTTTGAATGATTTTATGGTGATTTTGGTAGCACTTTACTCTTGTTGTGTTTGTTTTGTTGTTTGTAGGAAAATGGCATAGCAATGGAATAATTAGAGCAAAGTGGAAGAAAGAAAGAAAGAAAATGACATGCAACCATGACTTCCCTAGTCATGGCCATGACTAGTAGAAGACCCAAGTCCATGGGCCCAAGCCATTACATAATTGAAGAAAGGGACAATGCACTTGAGTAGGAGAAGAAATGAGGGAAAAGAACAAAAAGAAGTAGGAGAAGAAAAAGGTAGAAAGAAACAAAGAATGAAAGGGATGGGCAAGAAAAAGAAGAAGAAAACAAAAAGGAAGAAAGTGACACATGAACTAAAAAGCAAGAATAAAAAGAGAGGAGGAAGAAGAAAGAAAAAAAGGAGGAAAAGAGGAAAGAAGAAGAAGAAGAAGAAGAAGAAGAGAAAGGAAGAAAACTCATCCATCCTCATCTCTTCTCTTGGTTTGGTTGTAAAATCTCTTCTTTACATTTGTTTTCTTTTCTATGGATTTAGAGTAGTTTTTCATTTTCTCTAGTTTAAAGACTTGATTAAGAATGGCTTTTGGAATTTGTGAGATGATTTAATTTGTGAACTATGAAACTTGATGTTTGTTGGTATTTATGCAATTTCTATGTTTAAGGTTTACTATTGTTGAATTGGATGAATGTTTAGGGCCCAAATATTTGTCTAGTTTGATAATTGATTGCCAATTCAATTTGGGTATCCGTAATTGTACTTGAATTGAATAGGTGGTAACCGGGTTGATTAGTTCCTTCCCGGGGAATTGTATAATCGAATTGTGAATTACTCCGCGTAGGTAGTAATTGGTTCGAATCGGGCTTTTCTAGATTATAATGCAATTGAACAACATCTTCTACGGGCGTACCTAGGAGTGTTAGTTTGATTAGGGGCAATTAACGGGCGTACCTTAATTGTCTAAACTGAAAGGAAAAGTTGGTTGTCTAAGCGGACCTGACAACTATAACTGGTTTATCAATTGGCACAATGTTTATGCATCGATGATCTTATCCAAATGCCATTCCAAATCAATCTTTGAACTAGAGGTTTTAATTCCAATACTTTGTTTTAAATTTATGTTCTTGATCTCACTCATCATTTTCATAGTTTGTAGAATTTCTTAGTTTTTAGCTCTTGTTATCATTTCCTTGTTTTCAAAATACAAAACCCCCCCCTTTTAATATTGTATATATATTATGAGAATGTGGTATTCCAATCCCTGAGGACTCGACCCTTGTCACCGCTATACTATACTTATTTTGTGCTTGGTGACACAGGAATTAAATTATCTTTTGCAGCTATACGACAAGCTGCCATAGACTCTGCCCGGGTTACCAGAATTTGAGGTATAATTTCTTATTCCAAAACTTTCAATAAGATTATGGCTAACCTTGCAAAGCAGGAATTTGCTCCCTTAACCGTTGAAGGAAGCAATTATATGTCCTGGGCCCGAGATGTAAAAATGCATCTTACTTCAATGGGTCTGGAAGATACTATTGCTGAAGGGAAAAATCCTAGCTATCATAATCAGGCAAAAGCCATGATTTCTTGTGCCATCATATCGAAGAGGCACTCAAAATGGAGTACGTGACTGTGGAATCCCCACTGGCATTGTGGGAAAAGTTGAAAGAAAGATATGATAATCTTAAAAAGACGGTGTTTCCAAAAGCCCTTGATGACTGGACAAACCTGAGACTTCAGGACTTCAAAACAGTCCGGGAATATAATTCCACTGTGTTCAAAATTACGGCCCAATTGCAATTATGTGGGCAAAAGATATCTGAAGAAGAAATGCTTGAAAAAACGTATTCTACGTTTCATGCTAAAAACTCAGTATTGAGTGAGACATACCGTCAAAAAGGTTTTCAGAGATTTTCTGATCTTATCACCTGCTTATTATTGGCTGAACAAAACTGCCTATTGCTGTTGAGAAATCATGAATCTAGGCCCGCAGGTGCAAAAACCGTTCCCTGAGGTGAACGCGGCTCAATCATCGAAATATGTGCGTGATCTTGGGCACTTTAAAAATCAAAATGGTGATCGTGGCCAAAATCGGCATCACAATCGAGGCAGAGGTGAATCATCTCGTCAAAATAATTATCGAAATAAGCCTCGATTTGAGCAAAATCGCAGATATGATACCAGAAGTCCTTACAAACCACAACAAAGAAATTATGCAAGAAATCATAAACAAAATGATGAAATTTGTGATCGTTGTGGAATTAAAGGCCATATGGCTCAAACATGCCACACAGCTAAACACTTAGCTGAACTGTATCAGGCCTCGAAACGAAAAGAAAGACCAGGTGTTGAAGCACACCATAATGCCCACGATGATACTTATGATGATATATTAAATGATAATATCACGCACCTGGAAGCTGATGAGTTTGTTGAGCCAGATACTGTTACTAAATAATATATTATATAGCTATATATATTTTGTACTTGTCTTTTATAATTCCTGTTTAATATAAATAATGCAATCTTGTACTTCCCTTTTATTATCCATGTATAATATAAATATGTTTTTGCATTAATAATATTTATATTGCTGATGTTTAATAATTTTCTTATATTCTTGTAAAGAAATGAATGCTGGAAATTCAAAAGTCGGAGATGATATCTGCCTCATTGACAGTGCAACAACGCATAGCATTTTGAAAAGCAAAAGCTATTTCTCCAATTTAAAATTGGAAAAGACCGCAGTGAAAACTATATGCGGTAATGCAAAATGCATTGAAGGCTCCGGTAGAGCTGTTATGTTTCTCCCTGAAGGGACAAAATTGGCAATTGAAAATACCTTGTTCTCACGCAAAGCTCGAAGAAATTTACTGAGCTTCAATGATATTCGAAAAAATGGATATCACATTGAAACTTCAAAAGAGGCAGATCACGAGTATCTTTTGATAACTCGAATTGAAAATGGCAAAAAATTTGTGAATGAAAAATTGCCATGTTACTCCTCTGGCTTATACTACACAAAAATATGTGCCGCAGAAATACATAACCTAGTAGGCTTGAAAGCTGCTAGTGAATTTATTACCTGGCACGATAGACTTGGGCATCCTGGCAGTGTAATGCTGAGGCGAATTATTGAAAATTCAAATGGTCATACATTGAAAAGACAAATGATATTGAACCCAAATGAGTTCAATTGTGCAGCCTGTTCACAAGGGAAATTGAGAACCAGACCATCTCCAGTAAAAGTAGGAATTGAATCCCCTACATTCCTAGAAAGAATTCAAGGCGATATATGTGGACCTATTGATCCACCGTGTGGACCTTTCAAGTACTTTATGGTACTAATTGATGCGTCATCACGCTGGTCACACGTTTGTTTATTATCAACTCGCAATTTGGCATTTGCAAGGTTACTTGCACAAATTATAAAATTGCGAGCACAGTTTCCAGATCATCCGATAAAGAAAATACGCCTTGATAATGCTGGAGAATATACATCACATGCATTTGATGATTTCTGCATGTCGATTGGAATTACTGTTGAACATCATGTGCCTCATGTGCACACGCAAAATGGTCTGGCAGAATCATTTATTAAGCGATTGCAATTAATTGCAAGACCCTTGTTAATGAAATCAAAACTCCCTGTTTATGCTTGGGGACATGCTATATTGCATGCAGCAGCACTTGTGAAAATAAGGCCGAAAAGCTATCATAGCTACTCCCCTACACAAATTGTGTTTGGAAAGGAGCCCAATATATTCCACTTGCGAATTTTTGGGTGTGCGGTTTATGTACCGATTGCGCCCCCACAACGCACAAAAATGGGACCTCAAAGAAGGTTGGGCATATATGTCGGGTATGAATCACCCTCGATTATTAAATATCTTGAGCCAAAAACGGGTGATTTATTTACTGCAAGATTTGCAGACTGTCATTTTGATGAAACTCAATTCCCGACATTAGGGGGAGGAAATGATCAACTGAAAAAGGAAATATCTTGGCAAAGTCCATTTGATTTCCTTGATCCTCGTACAAGGCAATGCGAACTTGAAGTTCAAAGAATTGTGCATTTGCAGGGAATTGCAAATCAATTACCCGATGCTTTTAATGATGCTGCTAAAGTCACAAAATCATATATAAATGATACAGCAAATGCACCAGCCAATATAAATGTCCCAGAAGGGCATATTCCGAGTGCAAATGAACCTACTGCACGCCTGAAGCGTGGTAGGCCTTTGGGTTCCAAGGATAAAAATCCACGAAAGAAGAAAATTATCAATATGGGTGATAAATCAATCACAGATGATACTCCCGAAGGAGGAATTGATTCAACCTCCGAAAAGGTTGAACCTGAAAATATTCACCCAGAAGAAAATGAAGTTATTGAAACTTCTTTCAATTATATCAATACTGGGAAATGTTGGAACCGAAAAGAAACAAACGTTGATAATGCCTTAGCATACAACGTTGCACTCGATGTAATGGAAAATAACGAGGATCCTAAACCAAGATCAGTTGAAGAATGTCGGAAAAGAAATGATTGGCCAAAATGGAAAGATGCGATTCAGTCTGAACTAGATTCACTGAATAAACAAAAAGTATTCGGCCCTATTGTCCAAACACCAAAAAATGTGAAGCCTGTTGGCTACAGATGGGTGTTTGTGAGAAAAAGAAATGAAAATAATGAAATTGCCAAATATAAGGCAAGGCTTGTAGCCCAAGGTTTTTCACAACGATCGGGAATTGATTTTGAGGAAACATATTCCCCAGTTATGGATGGAATAACATTCAGGTGTCTAATGAGTCTAGCAGTACGAGAAAATCTCGAAATGAGGCCGATGGATGTTGTTACTGCATATTTATATGGCTCATTGGAAAATGATATTTATATGAAAATACCTGAAGGGTTTAAATTACCTGAGTCTTGCAACTCAAAACCCAGAGAAACTTATTCCATCAAACTGCAAAAATCGTTGTATGGGCTCAAGCAATCTGGCCGAATGTGGTACAACCGCCTCAGTGAAAGTTTAATAAAGGAATGCTATACAAATGACCCTATCAGCCCTTGTGTATTTATAAAGAAAAGTGGGTTAGAATTTGTGATCGTCGCAGTCTATGTTGATGATTTAAATCTAATTGGAACTCCTGAAGAGTTGAAAAAGGCGGTCGAATATCTGAAAAAGGAGTTTGAAATCAAAGATTTCGGGAAAACGAAATTTTGCCTTGGCCTACAAATTGAGCATTTGGAAATGGGCATATTTGTTCATCAATCAGCTTATACCCAAAAGGTATTAAAGCAATTTCGAATGGATTATGCTCATCCGCTAAATAATCCAATGGTCGTTCGGGCACTTGATCCTGTAAAGGATCCATTTAGGCCAAAAGAAGATGGTGAAGAGCAACTTGGCCCAGAAATGCCATATTTAAGCGCAATTGGCGCTTTAATGTATCTCGCAAACAGTATGCGACCTGATATCGCGTTTGCAGTCAATTTACTTGCAAGATTCAGTTCTTGCCCTACTCAACGACATTGGAAAGGCATAAAGCACATCTTTCGCTATCTCCAAGGAACAATTGATCTTGGGTTATTTTACCCAAAAGACTCTCGACATGAGTTAATAGGCTATGCCGATGCAGGTTATTTGTCAGATCCACACAAAGCCAAATCTCAGACAGGCTATGTCTTTACTTGTGGCGAAACTGCCATCTCTTGGAGGTCAATGAAACAGACTCTAACTGCTACTTCTTCTAATCATGCCGAAATATTAGCAATCCATGAAGCAAGTCGAGAATGTGTTTGGTTGAGGTCAATGACTCAACATATATTGAAGAGTTGTTGTTTAATCATTGAACCACAAATGCCCTCAACAATTTTATTTGAAGATAATTCGGCTTGTATAGCCCAGTTGAAAGGGGGTTATATCAAAGGAGATAGAACAAAGCATATTTCACCAAAATTCTTCTACACTCATGATCTTCAAAAGAATGGTGAAATCGAGGTGCAACAAATTCGATCAGAAAATAATTTAGCAGATCTATTTACCAAGGCATTGCAGACTGCAACATTCGAGAAGCTCGCGAAGAAAATTGGAATGCGACGGCTTCGAGATTTAAAATGATGTCCAAATCAGGGGGAGCACTGGATACAAGAATACTGTACTCTTTTTCCTTCACTAGGATTTTTTCCCACTGGGTTTTTCCTAGTAAGGTTTTAACGAGGCATATTCTTTATATTGACGACATTCAAGGGGGAGTGTTGAAAAGTATTATATTGTGCGTGAATGTCTGACAATTTTGAAGAATAAGCAAAGTTGTATTTGTCTATTTGTATTGATTTGAATTATTGTAGGCTGACTGATCAAACATATAATCCTATAAATACCATGCGCTCTTAATGAAATGGGGTATGCATTAATTGATTCCAAAGACTCTTTCGTCCATTGTCCTCTCTCTATTTTATTGCTCTTCATTCCAATCGTCCTTTGCTATTATATATCTAAATAAATATCATATATATTTACGCATACAAGTGATATATATATATATATATATATATATTGTCACTAATAGGATATATATATATATAGTTATAAATTCTACAACAAAGGCTAATTTATTAGTACAAAATAAATTAGAAGAGCATAGCATATAGCGGATTAGAAGAGCATATTCTCTCACAATTCTCTCTCCGAATCTGTTATCTGCTAGCGGATTCGCTGACTCCCAAACATCCCAAAATAAATGAATTAAAAACAAGAGACAAAACTAAGGCCAACTTGCTGAAAAATGAATGAAAGGGAAAAAAAAAAGAGAGAAAATAAGAAGGAAAAAAAAGAAAGAAAGAAAAATTGGCCCCGTAGATTTGATTTGAATTGTTTATTAAGATAATGTCCCCCAATTCCAATAAGATACGCTATGTATTTAAATTACAAAGATAGGATGACTAACCCCCATTTACCAAAAAAATAAATAAATAAATGCAGTAAATAATTAGAAATTGGTAAAAATTGTCTGAACAGAAAGCACGAGCAAAAAACTGCATTTGGGAGGTCCAACTTATATTCTAGTTTAAGCTGGATCGCATAGCAAATGATGTCCAATTAGACTGAAATTTAATTGTAGATAGATAACACATAGTATATACTTACAATCTGAACGGTGGAGATTGAAATTCATCAAGAGTTGAATCATCCATGCTGAAATCATCTTTGGAGCTATAATTTGGTTCGGTTTTCTTGTCCTTTGAAGATTTTGTTGCTTTCCTTGTTTGGTCTAGTACCAGTAGAAAGAAACACACCTGGTTCCTACAAGGTAGACAATTCAAGCATCCCAAGAGCATCCCATTGTTGTCTAAAACATGGATCATCATCTTTCATTTCATCAACATTCCCAAGAAACAAACGGATTACTTTAGAAGTCTAAACTATAGTATAAATTATAAAGAGACGAAGGGGAGAAAAAAGGGGCCTGATGGGGAATCAATCCCCAACCATAATGTTCGAAGTCAGGGACTTGACCACTATGCCAAATCCTTATCTCCATCATGCCACGGAGTAGTTGAAAATAATACTAAATAATTTAAAAGCTGTCAATTAATCCGAAACTATATGCCATGGAAAGTAGCCACAGTGGATTGGTTGCAGCATATGTCTGAAGATTTAAGCGTAGCTCTTGAACAGAAAAAAAAAATGGCATTGTATCTAGAGAAGATAAAATTATACTACTCCCTCCGTTTGTAAATAATTGTAACATTTGTATAGTTGTTACTATTTACTGAGTAACTTTGATTCAAATTTTTAACACGGTTATACAAGATAAAATATAATCAAGTGGGATCTTGTTAGATTCGTCTAATTGCGTAGTTTTAGAATATCAAATTTTTATAATTTTTTACTTTTACACAATTTGAGATATTAAGCATTAAAAATGTGCATTGGAAAACGTGAAACACAGGAATGTTACAATTTTTGAAAAACGGAGGGAGTACTATGTTACCGTTTTCCTCATTCGAAAAATTATCCCTAATGAAAATTGGGAACCCCTCTATGATTATATGGTTACAAATTCATCTAAATTCAGAATATACCAAATTGAAAATGCTGGGAACCAGTTTTGAGCAAATGTGTTCACAACCGATGTCTGAACTACATTGTTGGACCAACCTCGTCAACAGCAGACAAACTAAGTAAAGGAAGAAGAGCTGGCGAATATACTCATGAAGATCCTCCAACGGCTAGCTGATCTTCTGCCCGGATCTTGCACACGGAGTATGGAAACCAAGATCTCTTACTTCGGGCAACTCCATTCTAAGGATCCGCGCATTTATGGAAAGAATATCTTCAGCCTTAGAATGGAGGAAAGATGATTCTCTTCAAATAGGACGGCCAAGGGATGCATCTGTACGACGAATGAATTTACTTACACCCTTGAGCAATCGAAAGCAATTGTGAAGAGAGAATCATATTCCTTCCGTGTTCGTGAAGTTATCATTTCGAAGGAAGAAATCCGATCAACACTTCCTTGGGTGGATTGATCGATAGAGTGCTACTGTGTGCTTGATTGAAGTAGACGGATTCAATTCAAGGCTTTCAAGGAGTCGTCAAACTCAAGAGCTTAATTGAAAGATTCAAGGAGGAGAGTCACCAACAGGTTTCGACCAAGGGCAAACTTGAAGGAGGAGCCTTCAAGGGATTGAAGCAAGGTCGGGGAGATCTTCTCCAAGACAGGGGGAGTGTCTTGGTTTGACAATCCAGTCCGCTTGGTGATTGGAGTTGGGCGAAACAAATCACTATTGTTTAGATAGAGGATCAAGTCAAAACAATTAGTGAATCTCCTGGATTGGTATCCCCCAGATGTAGGCTTGTGCCGAACTGGGTCAACAAACCTTGAGTTCTTTATTCTTACAGTTTATTTACTTTCCGCTGCTTAATATCTTAAACTGTTTAACGTGTCCACGAAAGGTGTTTGAACTAGTTTTCAGGACTACTTAATTGGTTATCCATGCAAACAGACCTAACAATTGGTATCAGAGACACACGCTTTGGAAAGCGAGATCCAGACGAAGAAGCATGGAAAACCAAGGCGGATCAGTAACCAGACCTCCATTGCTCGATGGATCCAACTATGCGTATTGGAAAGATCAAATGGAGGCCTTTCTCATCGCTCTAGATGAAGGGGCTTGGGATGCAGTAGAAAACCAATACCATCCTCCAATAGAAGAAGAAGACGGTGTAAAAACCATCAAACCAAGGAGTGAATGGACTGCTGCCGAGAAGCTTGCCGCTTCAAAGAACTCCAAAGCCCTGAATGCCATTCACAATGCTCTCACAAAGGATCAATACAGACTCATCGCTGGATGTAAGGTCGCATACGATGTCTGGACTACTATAGCCAATACCTACGAGGGTATGGCTCCAGTAAAGAAATCTAGGATCATTACTCTCGATGCTCAATTTCATAAGATTTCTATAGATGATAATGAATCAGTCGGCCAATATATTGGTCGTATTCGTGATCTAACCAACCAAGCCCTTCAGCTTGGCAAAGTGTATTCTCAGCAGGATATTGTAGGAAAAATCATTGGGACACTTCCGGAAAGGTTCAATGCAAAAGTAGCCGCACTTGAACTATACAAAGACTTTGATAAATTGCAGGTTGATGAACTAATGGGAATCCTACAATCGTGGGAAATGGATCACTGCCCCAGGGGCAAGAGTAAACCAGTGGCATTAAAATCCGTGACCAAGGATGTGGATGACTCCTCCATGGAAGATCATGAGGACTATAGTGACGAAGAAGAATTGGCCATGCTGTCCAAAAGACTCAATCAGATCATCAAGAACCGTAGATCAAGATTCAACTCCTCTATGAAGAAGGATGCCGGGACATCAAACTCAAAGTTCACTCAGAAAGGCTTGAAGTCATTCGACAGAAATAAATCCAAATCTTCAAAGATTGAAGATGACAAGGAGATCATCTGCTTTGAATGTGGGGGAAGAGGACATATGAAGAAGGACTGTGCCAATCTCAGACCAAAGGAGTCAAGCAAATCTTACCAAGTAACGTTCAGTGACTCTGAAGATGAGAAGGAGTTCCTATGAACATGGTGTAGACTATGGAGTAGCCTTCATCGGCACATGGGATTCCGACAGTGATGATGAACTCGAGGCAGGTATTGGTACCAACTCAGTCAATATGGTTTCCTCTAACATGGTTCGTTCTTTTGCTAGGGATCAGGATGAAAGCATCAGTAAACTTAATGATCTCTATGAAGAAACGTTCGAGAAACTGGAAATGTCTATTGCTGAATCAGTAGAATTACATGTTGAGAATGGGAGCCTAAGGGAACAACTCCAAAGTCTCACAAACAGAAATCAGGAACTTGAAAAGGTGTCCACAGAACTATCTGAACAGTTGAACGAACTACGTGAGAAAAATGCAGAACTCCAGAAAGAAAACAAGGAACTGGAGGTTGAAAAAGTTGACTATAAACTATGGTACTATAGTATGCTTGGAAAGAAAGATGCTCTTCACACTGAACTCACCGAAGTTCAAGACAAACTTGCCAAGGCAGGAAGCACTCTGGCAGCACTAAACAAAGGAAAAGCCAAGTTAGATGATGTAATTGCTATGGGAAGGCCGAGCAGCAACAAACAAGGCTTGGGATATCAAGCCTCAACCTCAAGAGGAGAAAAGAAAAGCAAGTTTGTGTCCGGTGGGATGCTAGGTGAACACCGAACTATCATGAAGGAAGGAACAAATGGACAAGAAGATCACCTCCTCCAATCCCACTCAGATGCGACTACTGCAAGCTTGAAGGCCACAAAACCAAGAAATGTGGAATCTTAGTAAGAGACCTACAAACAGGAAAACCTATCACCTGGCCAGATGACAAAATCAAGATGAAGCTGATCTCCATCAAGTGCGAATGGGTTCCTAAAATTCAGAACAGATGTCAGGTTGCCTTTCTCTCACAAAAGAAGAATGTTGCGGACAAAGTATGGTACTTCGACAGTGGCTGTTCCAAACACATGACGGGTGAAAGGAGTCTGCTCAAACACTACAAAGAAATTGATGGAGGATTCGTTGTATTTGGAGATGGGAAAAAGGGTGCCCTAGTTGGACAAGGCACCATTGAGAATAATGGCTCGAGGGAATTGTCTCCAATTTTCCTAGTTGATGGACTCCAAGCAAACTTGATTAGCATCAGTCAGCTGTGTGATGAGGACCTCGTGGTGCAGTTCACCAAGAAAGATTGTCAAGTGCTCAACCAAGATCAAGAATGCATCATGAGAGGTTTGCGCTCTAAAAATAATTGCTATCATCTTGTTCAAACTTGCAATTTTGGTGCAGTTGCAGGAAAAGATCACATCACACTATGGCATGAAAAACTCGGACATCTCAATTTCAAAGATCTTATCAGGCTCAGCAGAACCGGGGCAGTCAAAGGTCTTCCTCAATTCAAAAAATCAAATGCAGAATTTTGCAACGAATGTGCCAAAAACAAACAGCATAGGAGTTCACACAAGTTGTCCGAACACCCTGGATCGACCAAGTGTCTTGACCTACTGCACATGGATCTTATTGGTCCAATGGAGATTGAAAGTTTGGGAGGTAAAATATATATTTTTGTATGTATTGATGATTACTCCAGATACACTTGGGTAGATTTTCTCAGGGAAAAAGGCGACACGTTCAAAGCTTTCGAGAAGCTGTGTAATCGACTCATGACCGAAAGGGACACCAAGGTGAAATAAATTCGAAGTGATCATGGACGAGAGTTCGAAAATCAGTTCTTCGAGGAATACTGCACAATACATGGAATTAAGCATGAATATTCAGCACCAAAAATACCACAACAAAATGGAGTAGTCGAAAGAAGAAATCGAACTCTTCAAGAAATGTCTAGGGTGATGCTCAATTCAAAGAAAGTGGCTGAATTCCTTTGGGCCGAAGCCATTAACACAGCATGCTACACCATAAACCGAGTCTACTTAAGGCCAAACTCTCTTATGACTCCATATGAGATTTGGAACGGTAAAAAGACCTCAATTACTTATTTCCATATTTTTGGTAGCAAGTGTTTTGTTCTAAATGACAGGGAACATGGTGGGAAGTTTCAAGAAAAAAGTAATGAAGGAATATTTGTGGGATACTCTACCACAAGTCGTGCATACAGAGTATATCTTCCTAAAACAAGGAAAGTACTGGAGTCCACAAATGTGACCATAGAAGATGTGGCCAGCAAGGATGATGTTCCACCTTATGATGATGAAACTCTCAGCGGTCAGAATGATCAAAACAGTGCAGCTCAAACCACTTCTGATGACATGTCCACCAAAAGAGTCCAAACGCCGAACATGGACGCCTTGTTACGAGAAGCAGAGCCTCAAAAGGATCTAAATGGACGCATTCACAAGCACCATGACCCTGAAGACATTATTGGTGATGTAAATGAAAGGAGAAAGACTCGAGGGAAAAAGATCGACTTTAAAGAACTAGCTGGCTTGCACTGCTATACTTAAAAAATCTAACCCTCCAAAGTTGAAGAAGCTCTTCAAGATGAACACTGGATAAATGCCATGCAGGATGAACTACTCCAGTTCGAAAGAAATGAAGTCTGGACCCTGGTTGAAAGACCTCAAGACAAGAACATAATTGGAACCAAGTGGATCTTCCGCAACAAAAGTGATGAAAAATGGAATATTACAAGGAACAAAGATCGGTTAGTTGCTCAGGGCTACACCCAGGTCGAAGGAGTGGACTTCAGTGAAACATTTGCTCATGTAGCAAGACTTGAAGCAGTTCGACTCCTACTGTCCATCGCATGCTCGCTAGGATTCAAGCTCTATCAAATGGATGTCAAAAGTGCCTTCCTAAATGGATGGCTAAATGAGGAAGTGTACGTAGAACAACCTAGAGTTGAAGACCCCCATCATCCTCAACATGTCTACAAGCTCAACAAGGCACTCTATGGATTGAAACAAGCTCCTAGGGCTTGGTACGAAAGGCTCTCCAAGTACCTGCTGGAACACGGGTTTGAAAGAGGAAGCCTGGATAAGACCCTCTTCATCAAAAGAGGAAACAAAGGAATCCTCATTGCTCAAGTCTACGTTGATGACATTGTCTTTGGTTCAACTCATCATGTGCTCAAAGACCAATTCATCGAAATCATGGGTAATGAGTTCGAAATGAGCATGGTAGGGGAACTAACATATTTTCTTGGCCTGCAGGTTGCTCAGAAGAAAGACGGGATATTTCTAAGTCAAACCAAGTATGCCCGAAATATCGTTAAGAAATTTGGCATGGAATCCAGCAAACCGGTCCGAACGCCTATTGGGACTAATGACAAACTGAGCAAAGACCCCAGTGGACAAAGTGTGAACCAAAAAATCTATCGAAGCATCATTGGAAGCCTGCTATACCTCGCTGCAAGTCGACCAGACATAAGCTATGCAGTAGGAGTATGTGCACGTTATCAAGCCGATCCCAAGGAGTCACACCTAAAAGCCGCCAAAGAGTGATCAAATATGTCTCAGGGACAAGTGATCTTGGCATATGGTATTCTAACGAATCTAATCTTTCACTACTTGGTTATAGTGATGCAGATTGGGCAGGTGATGCAGACGATCGAAAAAGCACAACCGGAGGATGCTTTTACATTGGAACTAACTTAGTTAGTTGGTATAGCAAGAAGCAAAGTTTCATTTCCCTCTCAACTGCCGAAGCTGAATACATTGCAGCTGGAAGTTGCTGTGCACAATTGCTATGGATGAAGCAAATGATGCTAGACTATGGGATTGATCAAGAAGTCCTCACTATACTATGTGACAACATGAGTGCGATCAACATCTCAAAGAATCCAGTCCAACATGGGAGAACTAAGCACATTGACCTTAGACACCACTTCATAAGGGATCTTGTTGAAGAAGGAATAGTGTCCATGCACCATGTCGGAACTACTGAGCAACATGCGGATATTTTCACTAAGGCTCTTGATCGAGAGAGATTTGAAAAATTGAGAAGGGATCTTGGCCTATGCACGATCACATAAAAATCCCGAAAATTGTGGAATAAGTTTTTACCTTTTGCAATTTCCATATTTTGTGTAATTTTAATATTTTATTACCTTAATTATGTTATTCTAACTATCTTGTTAAGTGTATCTCGCAGGATCTCTCTACTAAGGAAGTTATTCCTCACAAATTCAAAATTCAAAATTGATGTGACAGCTTGAACTGACAAGAGATGAGGCGGGAACGGTTATTCACATAACTCCATTAAAAAACGTGATGATTGCGGTTATGGGAAGTTGTGATCTTCTTACCATATTTTAATTAAGGGAAGTTGTTTACTACCTCTATAAGATTTTATTGTGATCAGATTTCATTTGGCATTCACCCTCTCTCGACCTCAAATACTCTCTCTAGTTTTCTCTCAAAAACACATTACTCTATCACTTGTTCTTGCCAAAAGCCTTTCTTTTCAGCAACCATGGTGAAGACAAGAGGAAGCCAGAGCTCAAAATCTCAAGGCCCTACTCCCGCATCAACCACAAGTAGCAAGAAAGGTATATCTCCTGAGGAGTCCAGTGCTAAGGGTCATGCCAAGGCTGTTCAGAAAGCGATCATGGAGCAAACTATCTCAGAAACTCCATCCTTGGTTGCTGTTCCATTCCCTTCTTCTTCTCCATCCACTGCCGGAGAAAGGGGAGCCACTGGTGGCGCTCAAGACCCGCTCGACATTCGAGCCGGAGTAGCCGGAGCCAAAGCCTTGAAACAAAAGGAAGCAGAGGTACAGAAGGCAAAGGGAAAAGCTGTTTCAACTTCAAAGACCCGTGAGAAGGCAGTTGCAAGGAAGAACGCCTCGATCAGTGAACGAGTTGAGGCTGACCTAGCCATGGCACTTGGACCCATTGATGCAATCTTAGCTGACCTCCCCAACTTGGGCGCTGCCAATGTGACAGAAACAGGAGTGTCCACCAAATCTGCTGAGCCTGCACCAAAAGTTACACCAAAGGTGTCCACTGAAAAGCCAAAGAAGAAAACTCCTGCAAAGAAGGTAGTAACAGTGCCAAGTGTTCCGACCAACCCAGCACCAGTCACCACCGTTGAAGCAACCCCAGAAGAACCCCCGCAGATCACAACCACAGTGACCCAAGCTGGTTCACCCAAGGTGTCCGAACCGGTCACTGAACCACTCGACGAGGAAGAACTGGACTCAGACTATGTTCAAGAGGATGCTGATGAAAGTTCTGGAGATGAGTCAATGATTGATATCAGCGATGATGAAAGAGATTATGCTGTGAACGAAATCACCGAAGAAATTGCTTGGACTGCCAGTCAGAAACGGAAGCATGTTCTGAGAAAAGAACCCGAGCCCGTTGTTCCTGCCCAAGTTACTGTCCACACCGAGCAGCAAGTAGAAGAAGAAGAAGATGAGAGTTCATCTGACTCTGAAGACGACCAGAACAATGAGTCCGGAGGAGACTCTGAGCACCCTCAAATCGATGCCCATGAACCACTTGAGGGGGAGAATCCCACTGACAACCAGTCCGAGGAGTTGGGATCTCAAGACACTCAAAGCGAGGAGGAAGAGTCCGATGAAGAAAGTTCCGAATAGGAAGAATCTGAAGAAAGAGTCGAGGTCAATGTTGAACCAGTCACTGTGCAAGAAGCGGTAACCCAGCCAGAAACCCGAGAGCCTACTCCACCAAGGCGTTCACCCAAGGAGTCCGAACCCCAGAAGCGGACTCGTTCTGAACCTGAAGGGTCTTCCAAGGCCACTGGATCCAAGAAGAGAAAAATCGTCTTATCCTCGTCTGAAGAATATGAACCTGAGATCATTGATGCTGGAAACGCCATATCCACGGCCTTCTACTATGTAGTGTCCGAGCAATACTTCTCAACTGTTCTGGAAAGGATGAAGGTGCACCCTGAGATCAGATTTGCAGCTGTGCGGTATGAGGAAATGGGATGGCACAAATACTTGGAGGACAGATCTCTTCTATTCTGGGGAACGGAGATCAAGCAATATAAGGGACAGCTAGAAGGCATTTCTATGCAACCCTGAGCTCCGAAGTCCTCAACTCCAAAAGCCCCTGGTTCGAACTCAGTTATGCACATGGCCAACTGTTTGAACTCAAAGCTAGAGCACTAAACCGTTTTCTCCAGGTACCCCGAACTCATCTGAAATCTGTTTATTCTCGAAGTGCCAAGTTCCCTATGAATACTATTGCTGAAACACTCACTGGAGTTGAAGGGAAAAAGTTTCAAGGAAAGGGGTTAAGTGCTGGTGTCCTAACCCAAAAGTTTTCACTGCTTTACAAATTATGTGCACACAACATCATGCCCACTGCTAACCACTCTGTTGTATCAAAAAGCATGTGTAAATTATTGTTTGCCATAGACCAGAAGTACGAGATCAACTATGGAGCCCTCGTGTTCGAACAAATGCTGGCGTTCGCGGGCACAATCAAAAGGAAGTACAACACCACTCTTCCCTTCCCTGGCCTCATATCTGAGTACCTGAAGCATCTCCACATTCTTGGGAGCAAGCATGATCGCCCTGAGGACATTGCCGACTTCAAACTTTCCTCAAATCTTGCAAAGAAGAAGCCAGACTTGGCTGGACTAGGAGGGAGGATCCCTGCAAAAGACGCTTTCTCCATGCTCCGAGATGAACTCACAGACCACATCAACCACCTCAAAGTGCTGGAAGCTCAAGTGCACAGTCGTGTCCAAGCTGCTGAAAAGCTGTTCAGACAGCTTCCTGATGTTTGGTCTGATGATGAACAGGATTTGGATACCAATCCAGCAGAGGAGTCCAGCGACTCGGCTGAGGATTCCTCTGAGGAATCTGCGTGACATGCCCTTTTTGGGCAAAATGTGCGCCAGAGGGGGAGTTAAGTTGATGTAGCCGTTGATCGGTTCCTCTGGTATGCACTACAATCGACATGGGGCAGCCTGGTGGAAGAAAGTCTCTGCTGATGAAGGGTAATTTTTTTTTTGTCTGGACTATTTTCGTGAACTAGTTATAACTGTTTTTGCTGGACAATTGCACAATGGCCTGTAATAATTAAATTGTGATCTTACATGCTTTATTTTATGATTATTGCCATGTGCTTACTTTTGATGTAAATCCTCCTAGAATATTTGATAGGCAATCTTGTACGGAGCATTAGTATAGTTTGTCTTGTGTTTGGGAATCATTGTAATTGGTGGTTGGGTCTCAATGGGAAGTATTTCTACATCATTGTTCTTGTGTCAATTGTTTAGACATCGGTTGAATCAACTCTTGTACTGCCCACATTCTGCCAAAAAGGGGGAGATTGTTGGGAACCAGTTTTGAGCAAATGTGTTCACAACCGATGTCTGAACTATTTTGTTGGACCAACCTCGTCAACAACAGACAAACTAAGTAAAGGAAGAAGAGCTGGCGAATATACTCATGAAGATCCTCCAACGGCTAGCTGATCTTCTGCCCGGATCTTGCACACGGAGTATGGAAACCAAGATCTCTTAATTCGGGCAACTCCATTCTAAGGATCCGCGCATTTATGGAAAGAAGATCTTCAGCCTTAGAATGGAGGAAAGATGATTCTCTTCAAATAGGACGGCCAAGGGATGCATCTGTACGACGGATGAATTTACTTACACCCTTGAGCAATCGAAAGCAATTGTGAAGAGAGAATCATATTCCTTCCGTGTTCGTGAAGTTATCATTTCGAAGGAAGAAATCCGACCAACACTTCCTTGGGTGGATTGATCGATAGAGTGCTACTGTGTGCTTGATTGAAGTAGACGGATTCAATCAAGGCTTTCAAGGAGTCGTCAAACTCAAGAGCTTAATTGAAAGATTCAAGGAGGAGAGTCACCAACAGGTTTCGACCAAGGGCAAACTTGAAGGAGGAGCCTTCAAGGGATTGAAGCAAGGTCGGGGAGATCTTCACCAAGACAGGGGGAGTGTCTTGGTTTGACAATTCAGTCCGCTTGGTGATTGGAGTTGGGCGAAACAAATCACTATTGTTTAGATCGAGGATCAAGTCAAAACAATTAGTGAATCTCCTGGATTGGTATCCCCCAGATGTAGGCTTGTGCCGAACTGGGTCAACAAACCTTGAGTTCTTTATTCTTACAATTTATTTACTTTCCGCTGCTTAATATCTTAAACTGTTTAACGTGTCCACGAAAGGTGTTTGAACTAGTTTTCAGGACTACTTAATTGGTTATCCACGCAAACGGACCTAACAGAAACCAACTTAATTCTACTACATGAGCATAAATCAAACATAGAGAATCAATACATGCATCTTATTTTTCCATTCAATGAACAAAACAATGACAAAATGATCCATCCACTCTGTGTCTTCACATTCACTATACCTTCCCTATTTCTCCCCTCACTAATGTATATATATAATGTCTGCAGACTTTCTCCTGTACCAAGAAAAAAATGTGCATATACACATATATATGTATGTATATTATGTAGTATATATATATATATATATATATATATATATAGATCCCCTCTTTGGATGCTCCAAAGAAAATCAACTAAAAACCAGCAATTTGTAACTATTTAAAAGTTAACATTAACCAAACATGGTAGTTGAATGTGCATTTTTCAACTACCATACCCATTTCTGTGTGCCTTCTGCCATTTCCAAGCGATGGACAAACTCTCTTCAAGATTTGTGTACTTTGCCTTCCAGCCTAGCTCGTTCCAAATCTTGGAAGGATCACTGTAAACTTCGGCGTAGTCACCAGGGCGTCGGCTGAGGAAGTCCACTTTTATTTTCACACCGGTCGCCTTCTTGCAGGCCTCCACAAATTCCTTCACCGAGCTCCCTGTAATGTATTATACATGGAAAAAGACTGGTTGAACAATGTTTTGGAGTGTGTTTTAAATAGAGGTGAAAGTTGATGGATAGATTGTTGGTTTTTCGACCTTTCCCTGTGCCAACGTTGAAGATGCCAACTTTTCCAGGCTTTGCGTGGGCTAAAGCTTTGACATGTGCATCTATTAGGTCAGTTACATCTATATAGTCTCGGACACAGGTTCCATCCGGTGTTGGGTAGTCAGTCCCACGTATCTGCAATAACAGGACAGGATCATGTTCTTGTAAGATTTCTCATTACCATTTTGAAACTTGTCGACCAAACAATATGTAGTGTTGTTTGTGATTAACTTTCTTAAAACCTAAGATAGTCAAGGAGGAGAATCCGCCAGCATAAATATCAGGCTCAAGAAACTCCCTCATGTGCAAAGTGGGTTAACCTTGCACGTAAACTAACCGACAAAGCAGATACACAGAAATACAGTTTTTATAGATGGGGTAGTAGAACTCGAACATGAGACACCCTCGGCTCTGATACCATGTTAGTGACCGGACTCTTTTAAAAGCTAAAGCTGTTGAGAGGAATCGGCTATCATAAATATTGGTCTCAACATGAATTAGATTTTGCATTCTCCCAATTTTTCCTTTCTACCTTTTGTTTTTCTTACCATTTTTTTTCAAGCCTAGCTAGCATATATAATAGTACCTTCAAACCAGGGATTATTCCTCTTGCTGCGTCAAAACAAGCTCCCGATATTCTTCCTTGCTCTCTGAGCTCTGGTCTCGGAGCTTCTCCAAGCCTTCCTTCAGGATCAGATCCAATCACATTGAAGTACCTGATCATACCAAGTTACACCACCTAATTACTGTAATTTGAATCTGATGCCAAACTAAAACTGTGCAATTATTCGATGAAATGTTTCCACTGACCGCAGGATCATGACAGCCATGTCTGATGTCTTCGAAAAATCTAGTATGATGTCTTCTGCCATTTTCTTGGCTTTTCCATAGGGATTAATTGGTACCTAAAGAATGATTAGTGATTGGGGTTCAGCCAGTTTAAAAAAAACGGAAGAGTTTCAAAATGCTATTCAAACATCATTGTTTATTTGCTCACTTGAGGAGTGGTTTCTACAATTGGCATCTTGTCAGGTTCACCGTAGGTTGCACATGTACTCGAGTATATCAAAGTCTTGACACCGTGTGCTGCCATTGCTTTCACGATTAATAAGGTGTTCGAAGTGATGTTATGATAGTACCTGCAGAGCCCAGAAAGTTGTAAAAAATGTGTCGAAAGAATTAATATGTGAGGAATTTGGAGGTTCAAGAGAATGAAGAATACCGTAGAGGTTCAGCTGTGCTTTCTCCAACATATGCAACAGCAGCGAAATGCATCACAGCATCGATAGCGTTCTCAGAGAATAATTTGTTCACCTGTTTTTATGGCTAAGGAGATTCAAATGAAGCTAATTTTAGTTTGAACAGAAGAACCCAACCAACGCAAGATTCGATGTTATGAGCTAATTGAGGAAAGGTTTTTGAACCCATAGTTGTCAAAACGCACACGGCATTTCCATGGCGCCAAAAGCATCATATAGCTATGGCCAATGATCAGAACCATATGACTTCAGAAACGTATCAAAAACCGTATATAATAAGTAAACATACAAATAACTTTCGACTTATATTTTGATCAATACTCAAGGTGCACAACACAAGTGTCTTTAAGTGAAGCTAAGGTAACTCCTTTGGGAAAAATTCTTTATTAGTAGCAGTATTTTATATATCAACATGTTTTTGAAAAAGGGACCATAATACAAATTGTAAGAGTACACAAAAGTAAATGAAGTAAAGGATACAGCAGCTGCATCTCCAAGATCAGCGTATATAAACTGAAGCCTCCCCGGCTCAGGGAAGAGCCCTTGAAGGACTTTAACAGCTCCCAAGTTTCCACGAGAAAGGTTGTCCTGTTTAGAAAACATAATCTTGTAGAACCTTTCAAGACAACTTATGTAAAACAAGAAAGGAGTTGAAGAACGAAGGTGTACCACAATAGTGACACGATAATCATCTTTCAGAAGCCGAAGAACAGCATGAGAGCCTATATAGCCTGCTCCTCCAGTCACCAAGACGTGCGTGACACCAGGCTCATGCTCTGAAAACTGGAGATATACAAATGATAAGAAGATAAGTCGAAAATATGAATGAAGACATTCTGCACAATAATCACAAATCACAAATGAACTAAAACAAGAAAATTTCCTCGTCTTCAATCAGTCCAATAACAGAGAACTAGTTTTGCAGGAATTGAAGTGAGCCCAAGATAGAACGGTGTTCAAGGGAAAAGTTTCAAATTAGCATATAAGACGAGTTGCCTCTGTACTGAAGTAGCTAGTGTAACGAATGGGATTTGGACAACGGCACTACTGACCAAATTTATACACTTTTGATTGAAAAAATTAGATCATTGGAAGATATTGACCTTGGACGAGGCACTAGGAGATCTCCTAAGTATGAAAATCAGAAGTGCAGTGAGGCCAGCAGCCAAGAGAATTTTCCTTGTCACCTGGCTACGTCGTTTGGACTCCATGAAATCCATCCCTGCAGCGCGGAAACAATCCAAGATCCTTTTGAGTACGTTACCAAATCAACTAAAACGTATGGAACAGATGCAAAACTGGTTTAAGTTCTGTACCTATGAGATGTAAGGCCTAGAATCGACAAGAAAAGCCAAGCTGCGAGTTATCCCTATGGCTAATCAATTGGTTATCTTCTACTGCAAGAGATGAACATCACAAAATGGAATAATAATTGTTAGCCTTTTTTTATTTATTAGGGCAATCAAATAAATGAAAACAGAAGCAAGCAAGACAACCATAATTGAGTATTGATCATACATTTTAGTAAATTCATGCATCAATTCATCACACAAAAAACTTCCCTTTTTGTGCAAAAATAGTCAACCTTTTCCTCAAAGTCACATACAAGGAAAATTGAAGAAAAAAAGAAAAATAAAAGAAAAGTAAGCCATACCATCAAAGCCAAAACATCCAATCACTACAAATGCAGAAAATTCAAAAACATTTTTACAGATAAGAACAATCCCAGGTCAAATTCAAGCATTCCATTAATCCAAAACCAAAAAAATACTGAAGAATCACAATTCACAATCTGTTTGACAAAATTCCTCAAAAACAAACCATGAAAAAAAACAAGAAAAGAAAAGGATGTCCGAATCAAACAAGGGACCTTACCAAAGAATAAATGCCGATCAAGAATAGTACCCGCGAGGGATAATCTGCACATCAGATTAAAAAAAGAATAAATAAATGAAAAAGAAGAAGCAAGAAATTTTGAATAAAAAATTAGTGGAATGTCAAAGGGGGGGTGGTATATGAAGAAACGTGTAGACATACATGTATAGATACAAGTGGGGTTGACAGATGACAGATGTGTGCAAAGGAATAAAAGGATTAGAGAAATGAGGGGAGCATTGTAATGGAAGAAAAGTGGGGTGGGAATCGATAAATGATATGATGATGATGATAATAGGGAGAGTGAAGAAGGTGTAGCTGTAGGCAAAGGGCGATGAAGAAAACCATGAAATGAGGAGACTATGGGACTTATGAACCGTTGAAACCATTTGCTTCAATTTTAGAAAGTGTGTATATTTCACTATTTCATATTTGTGCGTTGGAAATAGTCAAGGTCTTCAAAAACAAGTTAATTAATTAAAGGTTTGCGGAAATTAAGAATTTTCTAATCTTGCCAGTAGGAGGAGTAACTTTGTACACGTGGACTGCCTTCTTCGTTCGGCTTTTTGTTCAACTTTGGGCCGAGGATTTAAGGTTGTATTAATATTGGGTCTGTTTGGGATTTGTTGTCTGCCACTGATTATATGAGTAATTTGAGTAATGATTTAATTAAAATGATCTGTTTGGTAGTTTCGAGAATTTTTTTTTTTTTACCTGAATAAGCTTCTAAAACGCTGCTATTTGCAACAGTTTCAAAAAGAACTGATTATTTTAAGTTATTTTGTCTTTTTAAATAAGCTAATTTATTTTAAATTGACTAGAATAAGATAATTTCATTTAGCTTATTTGCCTACAGGTCTATTTTTAGCTTGTGCTCATGTCTGCTTTAATTAATAATAATAATAATAATAATAATAATAATAATAATAATAATAATAATAATAATAATAATGTGATATGTGAATATTTAATGATCAACAAAATACTTAAATTAGTCAAATCAAACTTGTGACAGTAATATTAAATGAAATATAAATTACTCACCCGTAACTCATTTTTCTCAAGTACATGCCATTCAATTCATTTACTACCAAAAAAAAAAAAAGTTATTTTAGTTATATAACCCAGTAGTTTTTTGTTTTTTTTTGTTTTTTTTTTTACTTTTTTCTTTAACAACACATGCTAGAAATGGATGGTAGGAGCCCATAAACACAAATTATAAAAGGACAAAGGTGGGGGATAGTGGGCCGGGTGGGGAATCGAACCTAGAACTTAAAGGTTGGGAGTCGGGGACTTGACACTAGGCCAAGTCCTCATCCCACTCAATAGTAGTTTAATTCTTGAATATATAACTATTAAGGGGTTGTTTGTTTCTGCGTTTTGGAGCAAATTATCTGATTATTGCGTTTGCAAACTCAAACAATTAGTTAATCATGTTTGTATACTAACTTATAATAATATATTATTTATGTTTTGAGGTAATGAAAATAATATTTTCTTTCAGCTCTATTTTGGTGCTTAACAAAATCACGTTTAGTTAAAAATAGATTTTACAATATTATCCCTCAATTAACTAACAAATTAGGTATAGAACTATTTGATTTCAATTTTTTCTTTTAAATATGGATTGTATGGATTGTTAGGATTATAATGCAATATAAAACTATAAAAAATATTCAAATTATATTAAAAAATGTAATGTACTACTCCTCCTGTCCCATTATAATTGTCTTGTTACTGTTCGGCACGAGAATTAAGGTAGAGTTGATTTGTGAGTATATGATGGGGTCCATATAGTTGTTGTGAGTATATAAAATATTAGATAAAAATATTATACGACAATATATAAACAATATATATTTTTAAAAATAAAATTGATACAATTATATTCCAAAAAAATTAAAAATAAATCTTGGTGGAAAAGGGTAAGAATAAAAAAATATTATAAAATATATAAGAAATTGAAAATAAAACTTATCTGATTATTCTTACCCATATCTTTTAGTGGTAATTTTATAAATTAAAAATACAAAGTCAAACACTAATTACTTGATTATCTGATTATTGAGATATGAAACAATAAAAACTCATTCAAACACTTCATTTTCTACAACATGTTTTGTTTTTTTTTTTTAGAACAAGTTTATTTCGAAGCATCAAAACAATACAAGGTGCATCAACATTCTTATCACCAATCACTAGCAGTCAGACAAAGACCATGTGGCCATCTACTTATTACAAGAAAGAACACCAGGAAATAAAACACGGGATGGCCTTCAACAAAATATAATGAAATAGAATAGCAAATAACCGCACACTATCAGGAGCTCATCAGACATGCCATCCGCTACCGCAGTATTACCTCAGTACCATTCTTCCATGGAGTCTTCGCCCTTAGCTCCTCTTTTAGCCCAAAAATCCGCTAAATCGTTTCTTTCCCTCAAAATATAATCCACCCTAAGAACCACTGCGCATCTCTTTATTGCCATTATTGGATCCAAGTATACTGGTGAAGACGCCATGGTACAGACCTCTCATGTAACACCCCGGATTTGATAACACAGGCCGGGATGTCACCGCCACATCTCCCTAGCAAGACACGGCTTCCCGAACTCACTAAGGAAATGCAAGGCTTATGGGTACGTAAAAGATTTAAAAACATTTCAACATTGAGTCCGGAAATTAATAATACTTAATTCAAAATACGGAAGTAATAATCATCATGCGCGAAATAGAGTAAATGCAGCGGAAAGTAATCACGGCCAACACGGCCAAACCTCGGGTTTAACAGACCCGGTAAAACAGTAGTACGATGCAGAATTTAAAAAGATAATCCACCCTAAGAACCCCTGCGCATGTCTTTATTGCCATTATTGGATCCAAGTACTGGTGAAGACGCCATGGTACAGACCTCTCATCCTTCAACCATTTCACAACATTTGAAGAATCACATTCAAAAATCAACTTCGGAAGAGGAAAGCCTTGATCCCCGAGTATCGCCTTACACACCCAATTAATTGCTACCATTTCTGCAGCGGTCGAATCCATACAGCCAATTCCGTCCGATAGAGTGAAAATCACATGCCCCTCATCATCTCGAATTACACCGCCAATTCCAGCCGGCCCCGGATTGCCCAACGATGATCCATATGTGTTTATCTTTCACCACCCAGACCAAGGCCGCTCCCAAACCAGTCTGCCTCGAGGTAACCTGATTTGCCTTCTGCAACTTTGAATCAATCCCAAAGGAAAATTATCATCCAGACTACTCACATTTAAATCGACCCCGTTCATCTCCATTTTCCTCCAAAGGCAAATCCTCCATCTTATTTCATCCAATGCCTCCTTGATAACTACTTGCTTCTCTTTAAAAACCACCCCATTTCTAATATTCCAGACAAACCAAAATATAGCCAAACCTGTGAGTAGCCAAACTTCCTTAAATCCACATTTAATTTCCAAATCCAACCGGATTAAGTTCACCACCTTGCCTGGTATCGCCCAAGACACTCCAAACCAGGCCACTCCTCTATACCAAATATCCCTCACAACTTTGCACTGACAAAACAAATGATCTATAGTTTCAGCAACTTGATCTTCCATAGATGACGCCACATCCAGCAACTTCTCCTCACCTCAGCATTCACATTATGAGACCAGCAGCTGCTCGTTGAAAACTGTTCCTTCCCATCTAACACCCAACGAACTATGTCGTCTACAAACCGGCTAACTTGTTGCCCTGAAACAACCCCCATCAGACCATCCCACGCTTCATTCTCCCACCAAAACAGTGAGCATCTTAATTGGATATCCCATTTCCATTCCAACCCCTCCCAACTCCCAGACTCAGACATAACACCAATTTTATTAGTAGCTAATGCAAAAATACGGGGGAACAGCTCCCTCAATGGCTTGCCTTCGCCTACCCATATATATGGCTTGCCTTCGCCTACCCATATATCTTGCCAAAACCTTATGAGCCTTCCATTCCCGACTTGCATATGAAAGCCACCCCCAGTACCCTCTACCCTCTGTCCCTCCCAGGCCCGGCTAATATAGCCCCATAAGGATCTTTCAAATGCTACTCCTGGTACCAGTGGCGAACTGTTGTTATAGTATTTTGCATCGATCACCCTCTTCCAAAGTGTAGACACATTCCCAAACCTCCACTTCCATTTTAAAAGCAATGCACAATTAAATCTCCTGGTATCCCAAACATGAAGCCCCCAATCATCCTTATGTCCACAAATTAAGTCCCAAGCTACTATATGCAATTTCCTCTGCCCCTCATGCTCATTCCAAAAGAATCGCCTTTTTAATGCTTCCAACCGATCTGCCACAACTTTCGGTACTTTGAAGATCGATAAAAAATACACAGGTAGGCTACTCAAAACCGATTTTATTAAACTACACTTCCTGTAATTTATCTTAAGGCCAGTTGTTAAAGTCAAGCACTTCAATATCCTTTTTATAAGTAGAACCTGCTCAAGCTCACCATCACATAATATGATAGTATCATCAACGTATTGTAGATGAGATGCCATCGGACCACCCTCCCCTGAATCCAGCCCCCCGAGTAACCCTTCTTCCTTCGCTCTAACCATCAATCTATTTAACACCTCTGCTACCATACAAAGAGATAAGGGGACAACGGATCCCCCTGACGCAAACCTTTTTTGAAGTTTAAAAAAATTTGTTGGTGAGCCGTTCACAATAACCACGGCCGATGCGGATGTAATGCACTCCTTAACCCAATGTATCCATCCGTTCCCGAAATTCATCACTTCGAGTATCCTAAATAAAGCGGCCCACGAGACATTATCGTAGGCCTTTTCAAAATCCAATTTCAATATGAAGCCCTTTTTCCCTGCAACCTTAGTAGAATGGATAATCTCTGCTGCGATTAACACCCCATCGAGAATCTTTCTCCCCTTGACGAATGCCATTTGGGACATCCCCAAAATCCTGTCCAAAACGTCCTGAAGCAGTCTAGCTAGGACCTTAGCCACCATCTTTTATACACTCCCTACAAGTGAAATAGGTCGAAAATCCCCAAACTCCTTCGGATTTTCCACCTTTGGAATTAGAGTAATAAACGAGCCTCCTATCTCTCTCGGCAGTCGCCCCTCCCTCTCCAGACCACTAAAAATTGCCATAATATCTCCGTTAAGAACTTCCCAGTATGTCTTAAAAAAACCCAAATTGAAGCCGTCTGGACCAGGCGCCTTGTTACCGTCATAACTCCAAACGGCTGACCGCACCTCCTCCTCCATAATTTCCCTTGTCAACCACCCCCTATCCTGATCTTCCACCTTAGCCAATCCAATATTCTCAACATTAAAAACTTCCTCCGATTGCTTAACAAACATGGCCTTAAAGTAGGAAAAAGCTCTTCCTTTAATCTCCCTTGGATCATCAATCCAGGTTCCGTCAACTTGTACCCCTCCAATATAGTTCCTCTTTCGATTTAAAGCAGTCACAGTATGAAAAAGAAAAACGTGTATTCAAATCCCCTTCCTTCAACCATGTAAACCTTGATTTCTGCCACCACATTCTTTCTTCGAACATCAGGGCTTTCTTTAACTCCAATTTCTTTGACAACCAGTTACCCCTCACCTCCTCGGCCACCGGACCCCTCCTGAAACATATCCTCAATGGTCCTAATCTCCGACATCAGGTTATTGATACGAAGGTCTGGGCCTGTCGCACTATACCCCTCCCAACTCTGAATCTTATTCTTCAAACCCCTAAGTTTCCCAAATATCCCTACACCCCTGCCCGACTCCTCCACCCCCACGCCCCGCGAACAAGATCAGAGAAGCCACTCTCTGCCCACCAATAATTGAAGAACCTAAATGGTTTAGGTCCCAGGATTTTTTGTCAACTATCAAACTCATGGGATAATGATCCGATAGCACAGAGTCACATCTTCTTCGGACAATCACTTCTGGCACACTAAACCACCCAGACGATAATAGAAATCTATCTAATCGGCTACATGCCCTCCCACCCCTACCGACCCAAGTAAACATCCCTACTTTCATGGGTATATCCACCAAACCCAGACGATCAATTAGACCCCTGAAATCCCTCATCGACCCCAGATCCTCAGTTGCCCCAACCATTGGAGGCGTTGAATTTCTGAATAAAGAGTTCCCATAGCCCAGCCTTTTCTCTCCTTTCATTTGGCGCATGAATACAAACCAGATTGACTACCCCCCTCAGTCCCCTCATACCACCCTTCACCCAAATGAAATTGTGAGCTTTCTCCACTACGCTGAAGGAACCCCCATCCCCTTCCCAAACAACCAGTAACCCACATGCATTACCCAAAGCAGGCTAAAAACAAAACCCGCAGCCCCTAGAGCCCCATAGTCTATAAACCAAACGATCCTGAATGACCCCCATCTTGGTCTCTTGGAAACAAGCTACCAAAGGTTTGTATTTCTTTAACAATTGAATCACGGCCTGACGTCGAAAACCCCCATTCAACCCCCTCTAGTTGCAAGTTATAATCCGCATTCAATTTGTACTCCCCCAATGAACACCCTCCCACCAACCTTCCTAAACCAACTCCTCCCGAATTCTATCGACAACCCCTGCCCTCTCTTTAAGACAACCCAACCCCGATTTTTCCGCTAGTGCGAGTATCTCCTCCGCCTCTGAAGTATCAACTAGCTTAATCCCTCCATTTACTCTGATTGTAGTACATTGTAATTTTGCGAACCCATCCTCTTCCACTCTTATTTCTTTCTGCCATCTAGTTCGACCCTTGTGGCCCTTATTTCCGGCCTTCATCCCTCTCTTCCGACACCCACGCCCTACACCTTCGCTACCTGCCAAGACCTTGCCCAAAGCGTCCTGAACCAGCTTCAATTATTCATATTCAACAAGGCCGTTCCCACCAAACACAACAGGGGCCGTCCTCTGATGCGGGATTTCTTCGCAATCCACCACATACATCTGTTCGTCTGAATTTTCAACATCCGAATGTGTCAAGCCCTCCACCGCCTCACCACCTGTATTTCCCTATGTAACTCCCATCCCCGTCGATTCCACACACCCAAATTGAGAACCAGGAAAGTCTACAACGTTTGCAATAGCCTGATTACTCACCGCCCATTCACAATATGGGTTTATTATTGGACTTAGAACATTATCCCCCCTTATCTCTTTACTAGCTGGGCTCCTTTCATCTTGGCCCACACCCTGTTCTGGTGGCCTAGTACACTTTACACCACAACCCAACTCTACATTTGGCAGTGAACGTCCCTCCACCAATTCTGCATGGGCACAACCAGCCGACACAACATTCAATTGCACTACCTCCTCTTCTCGGACGCCTTGATACCCTGAAATAAACCTAGCCGTCCCTAGGGAGACCTGAAAGCCCCCCTCATTGATACTTTCGATTGGATTCTCATTTATTACCGATTCCAGTCCCCCATATACAGCTGCTTTAGGTTGTCTCGCTTCCCCACAAATCCCACTCCTGGACCCCCCACCCACCTTGAACTCCGGCGTCCTTTCTGCTGGCTCCACCCCATCCTTCCCCTTCTCCGTTTCCGGCTGCCAAGTATCTCTGGTATCGACCGATTCTACCACTGGTTCGCTGTAGTTTGCCACCAGACGGATCGACGTGATGAAATCACCAATCTGAATCTCCTTCACAACAGGCACTCTCCCAACATCCTCCAATGCCACTAATAATCTGGCTCTATCCAACCTCTTTTTCTCCTTTGTTTCCCTATCAATATTGATCACCTTTCCCCAGCCTTTCACTAAGCGGTGGAAATTCAATTCACTCCATGCCTCAAATGGCATTCCGAACACATATAACCAAACTAGTATTTTTCGAATCAAAGCTCCCTGCGTCCACTGTCTTTTCCATGAGATCCATTGTCGATCATTTTGGTCGGATAAATATTTGTCCTTCGCCTCAACGGACTCGAACTCAATAACCACTGTCAGACCCCCCCACACATGATCTCTTTACACTCCTGATGATTGCCAAATACCCAATCCTGAAAGTCTAGAAGAATTTCCAAGCTCCTCACTTGGCAATCACCGAGCATCGAAGCCTCTCCTCGTCACCCTTAAACTTCTCTAGTTTAACTGGACCAACACTCATTCCCTTCCTAGCGCCTGCATTCCAATTCCTCCCTCCTGTAATCACCTCTGGATACGTGCGCTCGTCCCGCCATGCAGCCGTATTGAACTCTGCCTTTCCATCTTAACTCACATCTACATGCGATGTTCGTTTCGCCCTTACTGACTTGCTGCTACCATTGAACTCCCTTCTACTAGGTATCGCCCAATGAACCCTCAAGTTCCCCATCCAGTTTCTCCCATTCATGGACCAAATGACCTTCTCGACCTCTTCCCTTTTGAGAAACCTGAAGAATCCGAATTTAAAGCCCTTTTCCGGCCATCTTCTTGCCGGAATGTACCAATCACACACTCTTGCCACCTTATCAATTGAACCTATCAACTCCTGGATATTCGAATCAACCAGAATATTCCTAATAAAGACCCCAGACAAGTTGTTTCGAGCATGAAATCCTCTTCCGTGAAGAACCCTCCCCCCTAATGTGTGATGAGATTGTGCTTCATTGCCTGTAAAATGTCTTCCTCCCAACACTCTCCTCCGCAACCCTCCGATTCCCCTAGCTCTCCCCTCCATTTTGGCTGCTGTTTACTTCTTCCTACAACATGTCTTGTTACAGCAATCATCTGATCTTCCATTTGCTAAACGCTGCAGCACTTTTTAAAACGTACATCCAAACGCCCTCTAAATTCTTTAAATACTAAATGGCTACAAAACAATCAGTTACTAACTTATTCTTTTTTTTTTCTTTTTTTTTAATTTCTTGTACTAATTATTTTTATGGTTAATGTCTTAATTATAAAAGTGAATATTATGTACTTCCTGCATTTTCTAAAAATTGCAACGGACCCACAGTGCGTGCAGTCCAATGCATATTTTAAACCATTAATAACTCAAGTTCGATACAAGTAAAAATTTTAAAAGTTTGATATTTAAAAACTACTCGACGAGACGAATCTAACAAGATCACACTTTGCTATGTTTCAATTTAGATAAATATGATAAAACTTTAAGTCAAAGTGCATGTGTGAACAATACCAAATTACCAATGTTACAATTATGCAAAAATGGAGGGAGTAAAATATATATTCTAAAACTAGTTGATAAGAGGAATCTAACAACAGTCTACGTATTATAATTATTTTTCATATAATTATAATAAATTATAATTAAATAATTAATAAATAATATCAAAAGTCAAATTAAAATAGACCCGTTGGTACGGTATACATCATAAAAAGGGATATAAAATTACGCTTGTTATACACCTACATGTATATGTGTGGATGTCTGATGACACAACGAGCCGCCACCTTTCATTTAATTTGATGAGTCAAATTCCCCAATGGTTGTATAAATACTTGTATGTTGGCAGACGAAAATGAGAAAGAAGCTTTTGACTCTAATTGCCCATTTTTCACTGCTTAGCACTAGCATATTGTTAACATAGCAAAAATATATTAAGCCCAATGGAGTTGCTCGTCTAAATAAGATTTTCATCGTTAACACATATATATTATGAGTTATAGGCTACTTTTAGTTATTATTTTTATAACATATTATCAATACGAGTACTCTTGGAATTCTGCCAAAGTGACGAACGAGTAGTGGGGTTCAAGCCCTACGGCCAACCCGACGACAATAATGAAGCAGCATAAATCGGTGGATTCACGACAAATTTCTCGTACCAACAAAAAGAAATGGTTAATAATACAATCAAGCAATGAATTATGCTCTATTTTTTTTAAAAATTCCATTGTTAAGATTCATCAAGTCAAAGTAACTAAGAACTTCGAATTAAAGAAAAAAAATATGTATATGCATATATATATATATTCAGAATCAGACCTACTGGAAAAATATTCTAAGCCTACAAAGAAGAAATTTGAGGAACCTATTTGGCATGGGAGCCAAGACGAATGCACTAATTTTCCCAAATGGCCCTTGTTCGCGAAACCGAGCTCGTCGATTTATGGAAGGAGTTTTAAATATTTTGAGAACAGATGAAATGATGAGGGAACTCGAGAATGCTGGAGAATTTATCGGGACGAGGCTGATAATTTATTTCGAAGATGATCCAATCGAAAGGCCCAATTTATGTCTTGTAAATATGGGTAATTTTGAATTAATGGAGCCCATTCCACTCCAAGCCCAATCCAAGCAACTACCACCTCACCAGCCCAAACAGCCACCGGCCCAACACCTTTTTTCTCTCCTCACAACGGCCCAACACCTTTCTGCAGCCCAACCAAAGCTGTTGCAAGGGCGGGGACTTGAGCTCCCACAGTCATGCATATTTTAGTTCTCCACCTATGGGACTTGAACTCCCGTGCCTTGCTACGCGTAGTCCCGAATCCAATATCCCTACATGTGACGACGCCAACACCATTGTTTGTTCAGCGTAGTATTTTTCCCATTTGTCTAGCGTCGTAATATGTAGTATTCGAACACTTGTTTTATTTTCTAGGGTTGTTTAATCTTTGTTCCTAGTTGCTTAATTGCTTGTATTTGGGATGCCTATAAATAGGTCATCCCCAACACTTTGCCATTTTCACCTTTGAATGCATATTGAATATTTCCTTCATATTTGTTTAAAGGTCATTGAGAGCACATAGCTTTCAACTTGGTGTTTAATCAAACTTGGCTAAACACTCAATCCAAGGGTGAGATAACTTGGATTGTATGAAATCTTTGAGATTCAAAGTGGAAGGAATGTGTTTCAACTAGTTTGGATTCCTTTCCAAAGCTATTGAGTAACTTGGATAGTCTCAAACCCTATCCCTCTTTTTCCTTGTTCTTCATGTTTTATTTTTGATATTGTATCTAGCTTGTCGATCCATGCCAGGGATTTAATTTTTGGTATCAGAGCAAAAGCTAGATCATATCATCTTCTTCTTCATTTTATCAAACAAAAAAAAAAAAGGTCCATTGCCTACTGTTTCATTTCCAGCCGTTCTGCTCTCTTTATAATTTCTGAAATCTGAGTGTATGGTTGTGTTCGTTGGGTTGTTTACTTAAAGATTCATATACAGTTTGAAAAATTTGGCCAAGGGAATCATTTTCTATGAATTTTTGAAGATCTTGGCCATATTTTCTCAAGCTCATTGTTCTTCATCTTGTTCTTCCTTGTGTTCCTCCATTTCACACACCACCACTCATCATTTGGGAGCATATTCCAAATTGGCAATATTATATCCTCCATTTCTAAGGGGTTATAATGCCCAAATTTTTCCAAATCCACATTCTTCACCAAAAACTCTTCCATAAACCCTAATTTGTGTTCTTGAGCTCATTAAAATTTTCTTGAGCAAACCCACTTTGTCTACTGTTTGAATTCATTGTGGGGACTGTTAGTTGCATGAATATTGGTTCACAAGCTTAATTGGTTACATTTTGCAACAATATTCCGATTGAGAGTGTGTGTTCTTGAGTGTTGGGATAATCTTAAGGGTTTGGACTTTGAGTTCTTGAGACATTCCAACAATCTGCAAAGTGTTCTTGAGCTAGCCTGTTTGATCCATTTGAAGATACATGGGGGTGTTATTGGAAATCAAGGGCCAACAAAATCTGGAAATTGTACACACGTCCCTTTCTTGCTTTTTGGGGATTTTAATAGTGTTGTACCAACTCAAGAAATTGTTGGAGGAAATAGTGTAGGTCATTTTCACTCTCAGGATTCAAAAGACAAAGGACGAGCACCAGGCAGGGGTTTTATTGGCGGATGAAAGTTGACTGTGGCCTGTCAGACCTTGCCAAAAACTTTTCTGCCCGCCGCTTTACGGCCACTAGTTTTTTACCCGAAAAGACTGAAAACCCTTTGGTCCGGATGCTTGGCCCGGGCCGGGCCAAGCAGATAGAACCGGGCCAAGAGTAATCCAGGCTTATCCAAAATTGTTCTTGATTAGAGGTGCTTGACCCGGAACGATTAAGCTTGGCCCGCCGGGCCAAGATGTTTAGTGTCCGGGCCAAGACCTTGGCCAGTGCCTATTTGCTTGGCCAGTGGCTTTTTGCTTGGCCCGTGACATAATGTGTCTGGGCCAAGAGCTTGGCCAGTGCCTGTTTGCTTGGCCGGTGGCCTTGTCTCTTGGCCCGCGCCTAAATCTATCCGGGCCAAGCCTCGGGAAGGCCGAAAGCTAGTCAATTGTCATTACGTGCAGCATTTATTCCCGTCCTGTGAGTGCATGGAATATATTCTTCTCCATAACCTCCCCCACCACGCACATTCATTGTTCAACTTCCTCTCCACCATTTTCGTTCAAATTTTTTGGACAGATCTAGATATTTTCAAAACACTGCCACCAAGGAGATACCCCGACGGTGATATACTACCATTCGCACTGCCACCATTTTCGCCGTCCGACGTGAATGCTCCTCCGGTTGAGCTCGGGTTCGTTGAAAAATTTTTCTCGTTCGTATTATTTTGGTTGCACTATAAATTTTTTGTCGCACATTTGCTTCTAATTGATTAATCTCTTGTTATTATTTCAGATCCGACGTGTAGGGCTAGCGAAAGTTTGATTTTGGGCGAAGATCCGAACGACTAAATATCTATTGTAAGTTTTTTTTTTTTTTGATTAATTGTTTAAATGAATATGTTTCATTTTCCTTGTCTATCAAAGAGATAACCTAAAAGATTTTTCGTGTGAAGTCATGAATTTCTGTCTAAACTACTAAAACAATAATTAACTCGAGGGTTTTATGCTATAATATCGAGAAATGTAAGTGTTTTATGCGATTTTGTTCATGCAACGCCCGTGGGCCAAGCACTGTCGAGCAACCAGTGTTTGGTTCTGCATCCTGGTGCTTGGCCCGGACTCCCACCTTGGCCGGGCCAAGAAGCCGGGCCAAGCGGGAAGTGTGCTGTAGGGCTCAGGGTCTGCGATTTTGTTCATGCAACGCCCGTGGGCCAAGCACTGTCGAGCAACCAGTGTTTGGTTCTGCATCCTGGTGCTTGGCCCGGACTCCCACCTTGGCCGGGCCAAGAAGCCGGGCCAAGCGGGGGGTGGGGGGGTGGCTGTAGGGCTCAGGGTTCAGGGTTGTAAGTTGTTGCTCTGGATTCATGCAAATTGAGTGGACCAAGCACTGTCGAGCAACCAGTGTTTGGTTCTGCAGACTGGTGCTTGGCCCGGATTCCCATCATGGCCGGGCCAAGTTCCCTGGCCAAGCTGATTTTTTTTTTTTTTTGTTATTTTGTTGCTTTGGGTGAAATGTTTAATTTTTTTTGGAACTGTTTTGGTGCAGTTGCACTATTGCGCGAAAGTAATGTCCTCTTGGCTGTTTGGTTCGGGAGGGCTGTTTGGAGGGGACGTGAACACTGGAAATGACATTGAGCACAATGATAATCGTAAGTATTTATACGTGCTGTATATACCTACAAATATATATTCAAAATATTTTTTTTAGCTGCATAATGTTTTCAATTAAGCGAAATTTCAATCCTTGGATGCATGTTAGTTAGATATGTTAGACTTAATTCTTTAAGTTGTTATGCACATGGTTAATTTATTAATTTTGTGTGGAGTTTGGTTATCCATTCTTATGGTGTTGTTGACTATGTGTAAGAGATTTAATAAGGCTTCATTACTTGTATTATTATTATTATTATTATTATTATTATTATTATTATTATTATTATTATTATTATTATTATTATTATTATTATATAAGTATAAAATACAAAGAATTTTGTGGAAATATTTAAAAATTAAAGTAATATATAAATCATTATAATAAGAATTTTACATCGTTATTTATATTATAGAGATAAGATTAAGCGATGAAATGTTGGACTTTATCTGAAAAATAGAATATAAGACTGTAGGAAAAAATGAGATTACAAGAAAATTGTGTTTATATTTACATTATTTTTATGTAGTATTATTATTTTATTACATTTTTCTTAGAGCAGAATAGTTGAAGAAATTGTATTATGAATTTAATAAATAAATTTTAAATAAAATAATGCAAATATGAAAATAATAAAAAAAATTATTAATTAAAATAATGCAAATATAAAAATACTTAAAAAGCAACGAAGAGAATATTATTATTTTAATAATTAAAATAATGCAAATATAAAAATAAAAAAATATAAAAATAATGCAAATTTAAAAATAATAAAAAATATTATTATTATTATAATTAAAATAATGCAAATATAAAAATAATTAAAAAAATATTATTAATTAAAATAATAATTAGTCTATTTTTGTATTACTATTCATTTTAATTATAATTATTTTGCAATTATAAATGAAAAGAAATAGTTTTAACAAAGTTTTTTAAAAAAAAGATCAAGATTGTAAATTGAAAATTGTATTTTCATAGATCCGTGTGTACTATAATTATAATTATATAATTAAATTTTATACAATTTAAAAATAATGTATTTTCATGGATCACTTGGGGAGCGCGATTCATTGCCCTTCTTTGGACGATTTGGTGCCAACGCAATTCTAGGGTTTTTGGTGGTAAAGAGCTAACGTGTGACAGTGTGCTTGCTAAATCGGAATGGTTGCGGCAACGCCTTGAAGGTGTGGTCAGTAGGCGGGAGAAAGAGATGAGGATTGTTCGGTGGATTGAGGAGGGTGTCAATGGGCACATTCTGCACTCGGATGGTTGTGTTCTTGTAGAGCCGTGGAGGTCCGGATATGGGGCTGTGATAAGGACTTCTAATGGCCAGTGGATTCATGCATGCAGCGGTAAGGTGGGAAGAAGGTCCATTCTGGAGGTTGAGTTGCTGGGTCTGCGCTTCGGTTTGCTGTTGGCAGCTCAACTGGGCATCACCTTGAAGGCTTGTTACACCGACTCCATGGAGGTTCTGCGCCTAGTGCTTGGGGCCTCCGTCCCTCGTCACTTTCTGTGGCCGACGATCAAGAACGTTCGTGACATGCTCTATGCTATGGATGGGTGTGTTCTGCGACATGTTTGTCGTGAAGGAAATCAAGTTGCAGACTGTCTGGCTCGCACTGCGGCCCGCTCTGAAGAGTTTTACACCACGTGGGCCTTTCCACCGGACGGGGTTGCTAACCTTTTGGAGACTGATGCTAGTGGCGCTGGATTTGTTCGATTGAGTTAGATTGTCGTTTTTATTTTTTTCTTTTTCTTTCCTTCGCTCGCCTCCTCAGGCTGTTTTACCAAAAAAAAAAATAAAAGTACAATTAACTAGTAAAGTTAAATTAAACAATTAAATGAAATAAAATAACATAAAATTGAATGAGAAATCAAATTCTATTTATTTTATTTTCTTTTACTTTAAAAATTAATTTAAAAATTATTTTATATCATATTTACTTTATTATTTTATTTTATGTGACAATTTTTACTTCATTATTTCTAATTAATTATATTAATTATTTTATTTAAATTTATTCATTTTCGTTTGTATTTGTATGACTATTTTATTTTTCTTAATTTTATCTTATTTAAAAATTGCTCAGACAAAGATTATAGTTATCCAACAAGAAAAAATAGTTTATACTTGCAAAAAACATATATGGCCACAATGCCATACCACCACAAAATTTTATCATGAAATCTGGCTATTTGTAGAGAAAGAAATGATCAAGAGATAGGTGCTTATTAGAGATCATATCTAATGTATGGTTGTGTTCCCCGAAAAAGGAATGCATGAACCAGCAAATTATACTAGCGCAGCCCCGTATCCGGATGGTGGTGTTCGGGCAGGGAATTGGACAGAACGCATATTCGGTTTCCCATCGTCGCACAATCCATTTTTGTCCTCGAATGCAGATGCTACTAGCAGTGGCATGCACCAGAACATCAGAATTACTACGGAAGGAGCACCCCCGGACAGTATCCGGGATTGCCGGACGGGGTGCCGGAGCAGGAGCTGGAGCAGGATCGCGAGCCCCATGCAATCATTGCGTTCGAGGGAGGGGAGGTGGGCGGGCAGGATAACAATGTGGAGGAGGACCCGAGTGATGAGAGTGAGGAAGAAGAATGGCAGGATGAATGGGGGGAGTCAGACGCGGACGTAGACTACGAAGAGTTGGTGGGGCATCGACTCATTCTCTCTTCTTTCAAGGTCTTTTAGAGAATTGTACGAAGCGGAGGTTCTATCGAGGGGTTAGAGCCCGGCGACGATCCGGATATTGGGGCGCCGCCAGTAGGGTTCACTGTACCTGAGATGAGCCAGGGGAATTGGAATTTGCCCCGCCCGGACTTTAGCCTGCCTGAGGAGTTCGTGGACCCGTACGTGGACGAAACAGTGGATAGAGAACTGGCGCCCGGATCCGTTTTCGCGACGAAGAGGCGGTTGCAAGAGAAACTAGTGGAGTACTTGGTTGGAGAGAGGTGCGGGTATGTGACGTGCAAGTTTGACAAGAAGCGGTACTGGGTACGATGTTCCGTCGCGGAATGCGAATTCCGGATGCGTGCCCGAGGCACCGCATTGATATGGACTGTCTATAGATTGATACCTCACTGTTGCGTGATGGACCCGGACAATATTCCTGATACGAGACTTCCGTCGAGGCATTTGGGGGCATATTATGCCAATGAGGTTGCGGTTGGGGCGGAAACGTTGGGCCCCGAAGCGCTGCAGGCCCGGTTGCTAAGGGACGGCGTTAGAATCTCCGTGGAAATGGCGAGGAAGATTCGGAACCATGCCATTTCACATATATTCGGCGGGCAGGACGTCTCGTTCAGGATGATTCCGTCATACCTATATATGCTGCGGCATCAAAATCCTGGGTCCGTGACCGAGTATGTAGTCGATTCTGACAACAAATTCTTGTATTGTTTCTTCGCGCTAAGTGCCTCTATCTCTGGGTGGAAAGAGATGCGGCCCTTCATTGTCATTGACGGCACACACCTCAAGGGTAAGTACAAGGGGATACTTTTCGCGGCGTTGACAAAGGATGGGAATAATCAGATATTCCCGTTGTGTTTCGGTGTTGGACCGAAGGAGTCGACACGGGCGTGGAGATGGTTTCTGATGCAAATGAGGGGTGCGTTGCTTCCACACAATAAGGTGTTGATAATCTCGGACGGTTCTCCCGCAATAAGAGCTGCAGTTGAACAAGCACTCCCCTCTTTTCCACATGTTTTGTGTTGCGTGCACTTGGGCAAGAATCTGGCCAAGTACGGGGGAAAGGGAGCCGTGGACGCGTTCATGGGAGCGGCATACGTGTACAAGAGGTCCGTCTATGAGCGGCATATGGCTACCCTCAGGGACGTGTATCCGAATGCGTACAAGCATTTGGTGGAGGAAATAGGGCCCGAACGGTTTTCTCGAGTCCACTGTCCTGTGCGTCGGTACGACATGATGACGACGAACATCGTCGAAAGCATGAACCATGTCTTGTTGTGGGCACGCAGGTTACCCGTGTGCTCCATGCTGGAGGTGCTTCGTGCGACAATCGGTGATTGGTTCCGAAAAAGGCATCAAGCTGCATCTGCTAGCACAGAACGTTTAACTGACTGGGCAGTACGAGAGGTTTTTGATCGTAAAGCGTTGGGTCAGAAGATGAAGATAGAACGAACGCAGGCTGAGAATGTGTACCAAGTGAGACACAACAGTAAGTCGTACACAGTGAGCCTGACGGATGAGCGAAAGTGTACTTGCCAGCGATTCCAGAATGACTTGATCCCGTGCGCCCACGCCATCCCCGTGATACAGTATGTATATGATAAAGTTGTTTAATTATATCAGTAACGTGCCACTTTAGTTCCCTGACAGAGCACTCGTAAATTATTTAATATGTGCAGGGTTCTGAGGCACGAAATAAGTCACTATGTTGGAGCGTGCTATTGGCGGTCTGGTTTGGTTGATGCATGGAGCGGGCCGGTGTATCCAATGGCACACCCGAATGATTGGATGATACTGGCTGAAATTGCGGACGCCCCATGCGAGACCCCTGAATGCCCCGTCAAGCTGGAAGACCTAGAATGACCAGGCTTCAATGGGCAGTCGAACGAGCATCTCGTGCGGGGCGGCCCCAAAGATGTCGCAGGTGCGGACAAACCGGACACAACCGGAAGAACTGCAACGCCCCTGTCGACGATGTTCCCGAGACGTCAGGAAGGCGGGCACATGGTCCGAGAAAATGTTTATCGTGCGGGCGGGACGGTCACACGGCACAAGGGTGCCCGGCGAACATGCCTCGTACAGTCCCTGATTTGAACCGGCCCGTACCACACGTGTGGGAAACGTGGCCCAACTGAGTAACGTATGGTAGTGGTAGCGTACGTTATGCATTTATTCGGCTGTATGAAAGTTGGTGGGGCACGAATTTGCGATTTTATGTGTAATCGGAGTTCATGAAAAACACTAATCGGAAGTGGATTGTCATCCTTCTCTTCTATATTCTGATTCATGGATTTTGCTCCTGTCTACCTCTAAAACAAACTGTAGCTGATTTCGAAACTGTTACTCTCTGTATTCCATGAGTATAATTTCACCATTCGAATCGTGCCCTTGTTCCCTTGTATGCCCCCAGTTATAAGTTAGTGATCCAGGCTGTTCTCCTTGATTGACAGTTCCATACTTTTGAGGTTATGGAAAGAGAAGTTAACTTTCCATCTTCTGAACTCTTCTTCCCAAGTGAGAGGCATGTTGGCCGGGGCTATAATTGCAGGCCGACAGTTTGGAAACTTTTTTTAAGTAGGTTTCAATGAATACAATGGTCAAACGGGTTTCCCCCGATTCTCTCTTATTTCCAACAGTAATTGAAACTCGTTTAAGCATTGTATTCATTGAAACCTACTGAAAAAGTTTCCAAACTGTCGGCCTGCAACTATAGCCCCGGCCAACATGCCTCTCACTTGGGAAGAAGAGTTCAGAAGATGGAAAGTTAATTTCTGTTTCCATAACCTAAAAAGTTTGGAACTGTCAGTCAAGGAGAACAGCCTGGATCACTAACTTATAACTGGGGGCGGACAAGGGAATAAGGGCACGATTCCAATGGTGAAATTATACTCATGGAACACAGAGCGTAGCAGTTTTGTATTCATCTACAGCTTGTTTGAGAAGTATTCAAGGAGCTGAATCCATCAATGAGAATATAGAGGTTATATGCATGCCGTAAGAAACGCTGGAGTGGCAAGCGTGACTCGGCACGCCCTTTTTACGCGACTGGCGTGCAGCTTCGACATTTTCTAGACTCATATAATGATCAGACTCTTATGCCACGACAGTATACTGTGACTGTGGGCGTTTTATTTTACTTGGTGGGAATGAGAAGATCCGGCATGCTTTGCCTGAAGGAATTATGAAGTGCATGGTCGGAGATTGTCGAGAATGTTCAACCCGGTTTCTGCCGTGGTATGTGTGCCCACAATGCCTGACGCACGAACATGGTGGACATTTCTACCACTGCTTGGCAAGTAGGGCATGAGTTCATATTCTTTATCTAACACAGCGATGGAGCCTTACATGGTATTGGAGAAAGACATCCAGAATGACCAGCTCGCTGGATCTCTAATTACTCTAAGGATGCGTAAAGGTGGGTCTCCTGCCAGTTGATGACCACTGGGCATTAACACAATATTTGTAGGCGTTTTAGAAGCAGATTATCGGAAGCATGGCACCCGTCTTGGTTTATTGTAGTCGTGCTTCTAATAATCTGCTTCTAAAATTCATACAAAGCTTGTTTTAATGCCCATTGGTCAACGAATGGGAGGATACACACCTTTACGCACATTAGGGTCATTCGAGGTGTTGCGAGATCGTCATTCTGGATGCCTTTCTCCACTACCATGTAAGGCTCGATCGCTGTATTAGATAAAAAATATGAACCCATGCCCTTCTTGCCATGCAGTGGGAGAATTTCCACCATGTTCGTGCGAAAGGCATTGTGGGCACACATGCCACGGCAGAAGCCGGGGTGAATATTCTCAACAATCTCCGACCATGCACTTCTTAATTTCTTCTGACAATAAATGTCGGATCAAATCATTCCCACTAGGTAGAAACTAAAATGCACACGGGCACAGTATCTTGCCGCGGGCCAGGAGCGTTGATCATTATGCGTGCCAAGAATATGCCGTAGCAGCCCGCCAGCCAGCTCTCACGAGGAGTTACATAGGGATGATGGAAAGCCGGGATTGCTATTTGTGATGTTGCGGCATCTCTAGATGCAGGAGGCTATGTTCGAAGCAGGCAACGTCGGCACATGCCTGTGCTGAGGCACAACACATAGTCGGGCAGCATTTGCATGTGGAAGCATGCGTAGTAGATGACGTTTCTAACAAATACATACCTGAAAACAATAGTTAGTGTTTTATCCAGATTACCTTGTGCACATTTGTCGTACTATGATCATCTCTATGGATGGTTTTATTTGCGTAGAGCATCACCAACCGCGCTGCCCTGAACTCTCCGTAATGTGTGCAAACGGACACTAATTTTTTGTTGGGATGGGATTTTTAGAGAGGAGCAATACGTTCTTCGGGCTCGAGTTCAGTAAGAACGTGTTGATCGTCTCTAAAAATCCCATTCCAACAAAATGTTAGTGTTCGTTTGTACACATTACGGAGAGTTCGGGGCAGCGCGGTTGCTGATGCTCAACGCAAGTATGATCAGTTACGGAGATGATCAAAGCATGAGAAATGTGTACAAGTTAATCTGGCTAAAAATGATTGATTGTTTTTCGGGTTGTATGTGTCAGTAACGGCATGCACTGCTGCATGATCCAGCATACCTATATCGGCCTTGTATGTGTTGTGCCATACCCAGAGCTGTGCGAACGTTGTGTGCTTACAACACAATCTTCCTGCATTTCGTAGATGCAGCATCATTTCATGCAGTTTTCTTGGTTTGGCACAGATCGAATAGTGCATCATCATACTCAGGCATGTTCGAGAAGGTAACAATTGCCTCGAGCACGAGACCAACTGTACGGAAAAAACCCATCCGTCATTTGCGGCGCGAGATCAATTGGCACGAGACCAACTGTACGGAAATATCTTCAGTCATTTTAGGCCTACCGGACTGGCGCGTTGCAACGATCGGCCGGCGAGTCAGCTGAGGTTGCGGTGCGGGGTGAAATGCTTTGGCGTTCGGACGAGGGGACAAGAATAAGGATGTACTCCACTGATGGACAGTTAGTCCTGGGCTATCCGAACAACCTTCAGCATTTGTGATGTCGAAAATGCTCAAACTCTGCCAACTGCAGGTATGCATGCGACCATGCTGTTCGGCGAGGTTTTGGATAATTGCTGCGCCCGTTCCCTACTTGGCATGTTTTCTCACGTCGAGGTCCGTATGGAGGAATATTTCAACCGCTCGTCCTTAGCCCACTTTTCCATTAATCTGCATGGCCCGGAAGTTCTGGATTGCCCGATATGTTTTGATGAAATCTAGACATACCAGCAACATAGATAGCACCATTAAGTTCGGTTGCATATGGTGCAGTCGGCTGAGAGAGGTTGAACATAGGGAGAAAAAATACAAGGGGTCGACATAATCGAGCTTGTAGCAGTCATCCCTTGTCTACCTCTTGGTATTGTTTCTACCTCTCTCCCTATGTTCAACCTCTCTCAGCCGACTGCACCTTATGCAACCGAACTTAATGGTGCTATATATGTGGCTGGTTCGTCTAGATTTCATCAAAACATATCGGGCAATCCAGAACTTCCGGGCCATGTAGATTAATGGAAAAGTGGGCTAAGGACGAGCGGTTGAAATATTCCTCCATACGGACCTCGACGTGAGAAAACATGCCAAGTAGGGAACGGGCGCAACAATTATCCAAAACCTCGCCGAACAGCATGGTCGCATGCATACCTGCAGTTGGCAGAGTTTGAGCATTTTCGACATCACGAATGCTGCATGATCCAGCATACCTATCGACATCACGAATTTAAGCCAGCATTATTGGACTGAAGCATGGAAGATAGGGATGATTCGGTTATGAACCAAGTCCACCTTCATTTTTTGACTTATGGTAAACTGAAGTCTTCTATTCGATCGTGAGTGGGTGCAATGATGGCAAATGGGAGTGTGGATGCAATTGAGCAGCAACATCGTCATCAGTAAATTACCTGAAGGGTGGTGCTGTTACGTGACGCCTTTCAGTGGACAATGGGATGTGGCAGAGGAAAAGAATTGCAGTGGATTGATCGCAATATCAACTCAGCGTCGTAGTTACCTTCATAAAGATCCGCCTGCATCTGGTTTGGCAGAGTGTCGCTTTTGGAAAAGCAATCATTTCGTTTAGGAGATCTTGTCTTGCAGAACTTTTAGATGATACATGTTGATTGGCATAGTTCTTCATTTGCCCATCATGTATTCCACTCATGCACTACCGTGTAAGGCTCCGTCGCTGCACTATACAAAATATATCCACCCACCCGTGCCCTGCCCTGTAGTGGTAGAAATGTCCACCGTGTTCGTGCCTAAATCCTTTGGGCCGCCATCTGCATTATTACTCATACCCCCGCGCGCGGGGTAAACCCGTTTAACCATTGCATCAGCATGAACCCTACTGAAAAGGTATTATCAAACTTTCGGCCTGCAATTATAGTGGGAGACAGCACGCCTCTCACTTGGTGTTCGTTGGGTTAAGATAAATCGAAATATAATTTCTAATTCCATAACCAGTAATGATGGCATAAATTCGTCCCGTGGAAGATGGCCACGAATTTAAGCCAGCATTATTGGACCGAAGGACGGAAGATAGGGATGATTCGGTTATGAACCAAGTCCACCTTCAAGGTTTGACTTATGGTAAACTGAAGTCTTCTATTCGATCGTGAGTGGGTGCAATGATGGCAAATGAAAAGAGTGGATGCAATTGAGCAGCAGCATCGTCATTAGTAAATTACCTGAAGGGTGGTGCTGGTACGTGACGCCTTTCAGTGGACAATGGGATGTGGGAGAGGAAAAGAATAGCAGCGGATTGATCGCAATATCAACTCAGCGCCGTAGTTACCTTCATAAAGATCCACCTGCATCTGGTTTGGCACAGTGTCGCTTTGGGAAAAGCAATCATTTCGTTTAGGAGATCTTTTCTTGCAGAACTTTTAGATGGTACATGCTGATTGGCATAGTTCGCACTGCCCATCATGAATTCCACTCATGCACTACCGTGTACGGATCCGTCGCTGCACTTTACAAAATATATCCACCCACCCGTGACCTGCCCTGTAGTGGTAGAAATGTCCACCGTTTTCGTGCCTAAATCCTTTCGGCCGCCCTCTGCATTACTACACATACCCCCGGCGCGGGGTAAACCCGTTTAACCATTGCATCAGCATGAACCCTACTGAAAAGGTATTATCAAACTGTCGGCCTGCAAGTAGAGTGCAAGACAGCACGCCTCTCACTTGGTATTCGTTGAGTTAAGATAAATCGAAATATAATTTCTAATTCCATAACCAGTAATGATGGCATAAATTCTACCTCTGAAAGACGAAAGTTTTAATATACTTAATCAATTTAATTATACATATAATATTTATAACAGTATGGGTGGTAATTAATATGGACTAATTTTTCTATTTATATTTTATTTGCATAAAAAATTGAATTATACTTTGGTATATGTATTATGAAAAAAATTAAAAATTTATTTCGTATATCATTTTGAAAAAAAATAATAGAAATTATACTTTACTAAAAATATTATTTTCATAAATATATTAAAATAATAACATCTATCATTTTAAATTAATCGAGTTAATATTAATTTGTATTAAAAAAAATTATTACCCGTACTCGGAGCATGGGTGAAAAATCTAGTTTTTAATAAATTTAATAATTTTATATTTACTAATCAATAGTGTTTATTAATTTGTTTATAAAATTATAAAATAATTTTAATGTTTATTATAATTATAATTATATTAGCATAAATTAAAATACTAAACGTAAACAAAGAATTGAGCGAAAAAAAATAAATTGTTTACTCAGCAATTATACAATGTGGATATGTACAATCATGGCGAGCCCAACTCGGGGAACTTGACTACTTCGAACACTATAGGTGGGGGCGGATCCAGCAATCGGAACAAGCCGGGCTCACGTACGTCCGCGCTGAAACGCCATACCTGATATGCTTGCAATTCTCGCACCCGTCTTGCGTTAAAGCGGAATCTTTGAATATCGGGGAATTTGTCCTCCACAACCCACTTGGCGTTCAACAGTGCAAGCGGTCCACACGAGGAGTCGTCGCTCTGCGGCATGACGGTACCTTCTTTCGGAAGGGAGATGTCCCAGGTCGCGCGGTATGGAATATCGGGCCGAAGCTGGTAGTAGCCGGTATGCTGGAGCAGCGATGGAATGATGGTGCACAATGGCCCGAGGTCTTCGAACCGGGCTATCAACAACTCCGACTTCTCGGGTCTCCTAGCATCACTGGGCATGCATATGCTGTCATGGAAGAATATCGTCCGGCTGTCCAATCGGATCCGGACTATGGCCCAGTGCTGCCTGATGCACCATGGGCATATGACCTGTTACGAACCCACTGTAACGTAAAGTATTGCACGGGAACATTCTGTTTCACAATGAACAAAAAAGTGTTTTTCACTAACCTCATCCAACTCCGCCCAGTGTGCAGTCGAACCCCACTGTGGTCTTCCCCCAACTATATACTGCGACATCTCCTTCAATTTTAACTGATCAAAATGGGGCTTCTTGGTGGTCGCGTCCCAACAATCACGCAACAGCCCCGACTGCGTAAAAGCAAAAATAAAATATAATAATAGATCGGAAAGGGCTTACCATTTTTTCCAACATTTGAGTAAATTCAACATGTTGAGATCAAATTTGAACAATACACACTTACCAGGAATGCGCAATCCATCAAGACATACTTAGACCCCGTCCGTCGCGGCATGCAGTTGATGAAGCGTGGCTTGTACTGCATAATACCTAGGTACGCGTCCATGTGCTGCAAATTATAGAGATCATTAATTTATTTTAAATGCACAATTAATATTAGTCCAGATATATTAAGATAATTTCCTACGTAGTACTTGATAATTTATTATATTATATTAAAGGGGAACTCACGGTGTCATCCAGAAAAAATGTATCGGTGCACCAATTCTGAAACCATCGGTGGTCTGCGGCCTCGGCAGTACCGACGTCGCAGCTTGCATAAATCATACAACGAAGCGTTAATGGTGAGTCATATGGAATCACTACCTTTACGAATGGAAAATTGCGTAAGCATACCTATACTTGCCATCCAAGCAATATAACTTGAATTCGTCGGTTCGCCTATTACGCCGTGGCCTGGTGAGACGCATGAATGGGCTGCGAAGACGATGGGCGAGCACGCCATTCCGCTTTGTCCGATAGGGAACCGGTGCTGGATCCTGGGCGCTCCTAACAAATTGCACAGGATCATCGTTGTCGGAATCACCGCCTTCGTTCCCGGCAACCCGAGCTACGACCAAGCAGGGAATTAAATGGAACATATTTACAATCGATCATGACTTAATAACAACACATGCAGGTTAAGTACATAATGTAACGCCCCGAAAATTTAAAACCATTTTCGTGACGTCACCGCCGTATTAAACTGTACTAAACTGTTGATCACTCAGCTTAGACAGCTAATACGAAGCGAGGTAATAACATAATAAGAACATATACAGTAAAATGATCCCAGGAACAACAAAAACATATCCGGGCTACAAGCCCTGAATCATTTACTAACAAGGCAAAAGCCTAATAACACCAACTTAAATAAACCCAGATTGTGCACAACAATACAATTAAAACAATAGTAATCTATACTAGTTCGCTCAGCCCGAACCCCATCCTCATGATATGCGCCATCCATGGAGAATCTATAAAACAACATCAACAGCAAGGGTCAGTACAAAAGTACTGAGCAAGGAAATAACAGTAATAAGTAGATTAGACAGTACGAGAATTAAATGACATAATTATAAATTCAAATATATTAATAACATAAATTAAATACAGTATTTAAACATCACACCGTCCCATACCGGTGCTTCAACCATAAAATGCATTGCAATCATTATGTATGATGAATGATGAGATGAATGATATGACCTACGTGGCTATCTATCCTAAATGCAGCAGATAATCATGTCTAACGCGTTTCCTAATAACCATGGTCGACAGTCATCATTGGCGAGAGGACACCACCTTCTCCCATCACAATGAACTGCCCGTCAACGTCGCCCCCGCCGCGGACGAACAGCCTACGCAGGGCCAATAACATAGGTGAGGGAGCCGGATAGTCGTCACTGACCAGAGCAGCGTCTAGCGGGTCATCGCAAAGGGTTCACTCCCCAATTGCCGGTCATGGCACAGGGTTCACTCCCCATATGCCAAACATGCCGTAGCATAACACAAGTATCACCGAGGTATACCACCTCACACACAAAGGCACAACACCAATAAGAACATAACATAAATAATCAGAGAAACCACCTAGCCGTCTAGGTTCTCTATCATAAATTCAACATTCGATACACTTCTATATCCATTATAAACATTACTAGCTTAACATAGCGAGTAATAGATTCCTAGGGAGCCAGTCTAGTCATAGACGTCCCTAAATCCAAAATATAACCTAATCCTCTAGGTTAACATGCCATGACTTAGTTCAATTATAAATTTAATAATCATTAGGCATCTCGTCTAACTCCCTAATCTACAGATTACTAATTACTCCTTGCCTGTATATAATCAAAATTCGAAGCTTCTCATTTGCACATCTTCAATCTTCCCGTGCCTTCAATGTAACCCGTGGTTGCTCCCTATACAAAAGTATAATAATAATAAGAACTAAAATAATATAATAGTACCAACACATCATCCCCTCCCTTCGTTACATCAATAACCACCTCCAATCACCTTCTCCACTTTCACAACACCAATCCTCCCACAACATCCCATTCTAGGTTTACCAACATAGAATTTAGATAATTCTAACATAATTCAATCAAAGCCAATAATAAAATCAACCCAACAACCAAGATCTACAAGTTTCAAGCATTCAAATAATCTCACATTAAAACTAGCAAGACATCCCAATTAATTCAATTAGTACCAATAAACTCTAAAACTTTAACAAGTACTCCAACTTAGATAATAAAAATTTACTAGCACAAATTCATATAGTTCATGAATCCAAATATGCTCAATTATGTCAATACTTGAATACAAATACCAACAAATACTCAATCTTCCCAATTCTAATATTCAAGAGTTGAAATCTCATTTCATTCAAAAATCACCAACCAAAAGCACTTTGCCAACAATTGCACATATCCTCCATCTAATATTTGATTTCCAAACCCACAACAATTCATTTAGTAATCTACATAGAACACTTAAAACAAGAAAGTCCCTTCAAGTTACATATCTTGAACCCATAAGAGTTTAGCTTAACCTTAAAATCAAAATCAGTTTCCAACTTCTAAAATAAAATCCAAGTTATTATTCAAAATCATCTTAACTTGATGACTTATCAACAAAAGACCAATTTAGAATTCAAATTCAAGAATGCCCAACACCAACTATATTTAAATAATACCAAGAACTTCCTTCAATAAGTACTCCTTTCTAACCCTTCAATTAACACATCAAAAGTCCATAGGATTACTAAGCTCACCAATTCTTCAAAGCTAATAGACCAATTTCCACAAATCAAACAAAGATCCATGGAACCGAGGCACACCCATCTACTCCACAATTCAAAATGCATAACAATATTAACACATAATTCACAACCAATTTACAAATACTCAAACAATGGTTCCAACATTTCAAGAACTTAAAATAAGAAAAACAAGGGCACTCCAACACCACCACCACCACCATGCGGACAACATCACCACAGCCACCATGCACCACCAGCCACCACCACCAGTTCACCACCATCATCACCTGGCCGCCGGCGACGCGCCGGCGGCAACCGCCAGCAGCAGCGCAGCCGCTGCACACAGCGGGCGGCAGCCCGCTGCTGCCGTCAAGGCGTCGCGCGGTGGCGCGACGCCACCTCTACCACTCCGATCTCTCTCCGTCCTCCCTTCATTCCAACCCCGGCGACACCTCTCCTCCGGCGACTCGCCGGATTTCTCCCCAAAATAAAGAAAACAGCCCCACAATGAAGAAACAAGGAAGATGAAAGGAAAAGAATACAATACCTTGAATAGATTCTCCAACTTCTCGAACACCCATGCCCGTTGCTCATCTCTTCTCCATGACCGTGTTGGAGCTCCCAAAATTCCAATTTTCTCTCTTGGAGGAGACGGGAAGGAAGAAGAGAAGAATGCCCCCAATCTCTCAATTCCCGTTCTAATTAGTGGATATGGGTTATGGGCCGGGCCGGTTAGTGGGCTAATAGGTTGGGTTATTGAGTTGGCTTGGGGCTTATATACTTCTCTTTCACTTAGCTTAATAGCTTAAGTCTTCTTGATTCCTTTGGGCTTCATAATTAAACACATAAGAATTAAATTCATTGAGCCAATTTACTAAATTAATCATAATTACTTAAATTATTATGAAATAATTATCCGGGATGTTACAATCCCTCCCCCTTAGGATCATTCGTCCTCGAATGATATAAGGGTATGCTTCGCTAAGAACACTGAATTGGAGTAAAATCCAATTATGGATACCTTCATCAAATGTTCATTTGCTTTTTCACATTGTAACATCAACGTCAGGTAAGGACGATAGTTCTTACACTATCTGAGTTGTCTCATACAGAAATACCTCATCCTTCATTTCACTGATTGCCATCGATTTCTTTTCAAATTCTTGACCCCTATCAAGTCTCCCCTGTCAAACGATGATTTTTCCCTATTGGGATATGTGGCATCATACATACTCATGCTTGTCGACCCAACTTCAGTGAATTTTACTCCGAGATCCATCTCCATCTCCGGCTCGTAGTGTTAGTCTTGATGGCATTCTGAGGTTCCATCTCATTCCGATGATTTATTACACAATTCTTAACTGTTAATACAGTTAATTATTCCCGGAGAATTTATTTGGATTGTGTTAAGACTGAGTTCTGCTCCGGATAGTCCATTTACATCTTGAATAAGTCGTTCCCGAATTCGCACTGTTGAATGTTTTGCTACATCCCCTTTATGGCAATTGCACACGGTGCAGTGTTATCTCAACAGTTCCATAGGATTCCTCGTCTTTGGATAGATCCGCATCACAAAAAGAACGAACAAACTCCAAGACAAAGAAGAAGGTGAAATAGAATTTCCAAGAATATGGTAAATTCAGAATTATATCGGAAGCAAGAATCTTCCAATACAGATGGGAAGAAATGCAAACGACTAAAATCATTGTTTGCAGAACACAATGAATACAGATAGGTAGAGCGCCTTGTTTTACAACAAGATGCTTACACCAGTAAAGAGTGTTCCAATTAACGAGTTGAAGTCAAGCTGATTATCAGGGTGCATTAAGCACACCTGATTACCCTCAAGTGTACTCAAGTATTACACTTGAATGGGAGATAGTAGGAAATAGTAGGACTTGCATAAGCCTTATCATTTTCCTTACTAGAAGTTAAAAGTCTACACGTCACTGTATAGTAGAAAATGAAGATAAACAGACATAGAGTGGAATGATGCTAGTTCAGTTAAAAGGAATTCGCGAAGTAGATAAAGGTCCGATTTGAGTGTAAAAGAATTGGATTGGCCAAAATTCAAGTTACTGGGAGGGTGCCAAGTAGATACCAAGTATAATAATAATTTTTTAAATGATATGGAAAAATATCGCGGGAACAAGAATACTAAGATGGGCATCATTCTGTAACGGAACAAATATAATCAAATAAGTGAACCGATAACGATTTGACTTAGATTGGCAGAAGGAATCCTACTGACTGATTGATAGAGAATCCAATTCATTATAGAGATAACAAATCAGTAGAGAATAGAACGCACTAACAACATGCCCGGGAAGAAACTACTCTACTCCGGATAGAAATGAATAGTAGAACAAATTAAGAACGACGAATACAAATGAATGGAAAAGGGCCAATTTAAACTCAAACGGTTACTAAAGAAACTTCCAGACAGTGTAAGGAAGTTAGCGACAATGTTATCATATAAATTCGGGAAACGGTAGAGGAGTTGAAAAGTTTAAATCACATTACACCTATCAATATAGGGGACAGATAATTTAAACTAGTTAAAATATAGAAACGGTGGAAAATATCGACACTGATAGAGTATCGTTGAAAACCATTCAAATGGCCCACGAGTGATTTAATAGTACATGTAACAGAAAATAGAGTTAACTTGGAAAAACTGGTACTGAATCGTACACAGTAGAATCTGCGAATAAGACAAGGAAAATAATAGAGGAATTCATTTTCTTGTAAATAAGAAAATGAAAAGAAAAATGTATAGATGAGATATAACCAATCACAGCAATATATATATTAGCATGCGAGCATTAGGACATCCACTTGCATAAACGCCTTCAATCAATCTCTGCGTTATACTCAATTCGATGTCTTAAATTGAATGTCATCATAAATCCGTCGATCTCGAATGAGTTACCCTATAAATATCTTTAAGACTTAAGGATGTCTGAGATATTATTCTCCTGATGTTCTGATCATCTGCTGACAATGGATCAGCATCAAGTATCGGTATAACCTGGATTTGCAGAGGCAATGGTTCCATATGGCCTACAGGGCCATAGTAGAAATTGTTGTTGATGGTGACCCCACGCTTAATGGCTCGGGTGCTTCCTCACAATTTTTCGCATTCAAGTCGTCCCGATATTCAGTACCTGCAACTTCCGTAAAGACGTGCTCCAAACATTTCACAATATACTAAGTTAATAATATCCCCAAGCGAGCAATAAGAATAACATTAATTAGTTAGCAACTTCTAAATAAGTTACCAACTTAATTGAATCATAGATCCCCTATGATATCCTCGTTATCCGCCCATAGTTATTTCCCAAACTATGGCTCGAATCCACAAGGTGCGCAATGTAATTAACAAAATACCATAGCACAAGAATAACTCTAACTAGCTTATGACAATGCAAACCTATGTTATATGAACTCCCCGCACATCTCACCACATGCTTTTATCAAGTTTTAAGCACATAATAGAGCAAACTCGCTCTGATACCACTCTGTAACGCCCCGAAAATTTAAAACCATTTTCGTGACGTCACCGCCGTATTAAACTGTACTAAACTGTTGATCACTCAGCTTAGACAGCTAATACGAAGCGAGGTAATAACATAATAAGAACATATACAGTAAAATGATCCCAGGAACAACAAAAACATATCCGGGCTACAAGCCCTGAATCATTTACTAACAAGGCAAAAGCCTAATAACACCAACTTAAATAAACCCAGATTGTGCACAACAATACAATTAAAACAATAGTAATCTATACTAGTTCGCTCAGCCCGAACCCCATCCTCATGATATGCGCCATCCATGGAGAATCTATAAAACAACATCAACAGCAAGGGTCAGTACAAAAGTACTGAGCAAGGAAATAACAGTAATAAGTAGATTAGACAGTACGAGAATTAAATGACATAATTATAAATTCAAATATATTAATAACATAAATTAAATACAGTATTTAAACATCACACCGTCCCATACCGGTGCTTCAACCATAAAATGCATTGCAATCATTATGTATGATGAATGATGAGATGAATGATATGACCTACGTGGCTATCTATCCTAAATGCAGCAGATAATCATGTCTAACGCGTTTCCTAATAACCATGGTCGACAGTCATCATTGGCGAGAGGACACCACCCTCTCCCATCACAATGAACTGCCCGTCAACGTCGCCCCCGCCGCGGACGAACAGCCTACGCAGGGCCAATAACATAGGTGAGGGAGCCGGATAGTCGTCACTGACCAGAGCAGCGTCTAGCGGGTCATCGCAAAGGGTTCACTCCCCAATTGCCGGTCATGGCACAGGGTTCACTCCCCATATGCCAAACATGCCGTAGCATAACACAAGTATCACCGAGGTATACCACCTCACACACAAAGGCACAACACCAATAAGAACATAACATAAATAATCAGAGAAACCACCTAGCCGTCTAGGTTCTCTATCATAAATTCAACATTCGATACACTTCTATATCCATTATAAACATTACTAGCTTAACATAGCGAGTAATAGATTCCTAGGGAGCCAGTCTAGTCATAGACGTCCCTAAATCCAAAATATAACCTAATCCTCTAGGTTAACATGCCATGACTTAGTTCAATTATAAATTTAATAATCATTAGGCACCTCGTCTAACTCCCTAATCTACAGATTACTAATTACTCCTTGCCTGTATATAATCAAAATTCGAAGCTTCTCATTTGCACATCTTCAATCTTCCCATGCCTTCAATGTAACCCGTGGTTGCTCCCTATACAAAAGTATAATAATAATAAGAATTAAAATAATATAATAGTACCAACACATCATCCCCTCCCTTCGTTACATCAATAACCACCTCCAATCACCTTCTCCACTTTCACAACACCAATCCTCCCACAACATCCCATTCTAGGTTTACCAACATAGAATTTAGATAATTCTAACATAATTCAATCAAAGCCAATAATAAAATCAACCCAACAACCAAGATCTACAAGTTTCAAGCATTCAAATAATCTCACATTAAAACTAGCAAGACATCCCAATTAATTCAATTAGTACCAATAAACTCTAAAACTTTAACAAGTACTCCAACTTAGATAATAAAAATTTACTAGCACAAATTCATATAGTTCATGAATCCAAATATGCTCAATTATGTCAATACTTGAATACAAATACCAACAAATACTCAATCTTCCCAATTCTAATATTCAAGAGTTGAAATCTCATTTCATTCAAAAATCACCAACCAAAAGCACTTTGCCAACAATTGCACATATCCTCCATCTAATATTTGATTTCCAAACCCACAACAATTCATTTAGTAATCTACATAGAACACTTAAAACAAGAAAGTCCCTTCAAGTTACATATCTTGAACCCATAAGAGTTTAGCTTAACCTTAAAATCAAAATCAGTTTCCAACTTCTAAAATAAAATCCAAGTTATTATTCAAAATCATCTTAACTTGATGACTTATCAACAAAAGACCAATTTAGAATTCAAATTCAAGAATGCCCAACACCAACTATATTTAAATAATACCAAGAACTTCCTTCAATAAGTACTCCTTTCTAACCCTTCAATTAACACATCAAAAGTCCATAGGATTACTAAGCTCACCAATTCTTCAAAGCTAATAGACCAATTTCCACAAATCAAACAAAGATCCATGGAACCGAGGCACACCCATCTACTCCACAATTCAAAATGCATAACAATATTAACACATAATTCACAACCAATTTACAAATACTCAAACAATGGTTCCAACATTTCAAGAACTTAAAATAAGAAAAACAAGGGCACTCCAACACCACCACCACCATGCGGACAACATCACCACAGCCACCATGCACCACCAGCCACCACCACCAGTTCACCACCATCATCACCTGGCCGCCGGCGACGCGCCGGCGGCAACCGCCAGCAGCAGCGCAGCCGCTGCACACAGCGGGCGGCAGCCCGCTGCTGCCGTCAAGGCGTCGCGCGGTGGCGCGACGCCACCTCTACCACTCCGATCTCTCTCCGTCCTCCCTTCATTCCAACCCCGGCGACACCTCTCCTCCGGCGACTCGCCGGATTTCTCCCCAAAATAAAGAAAACAGCCCCACAATGAAGAAACAAGGAAGATGAAAGGAAAAGAATACAATACCTTGAATAGATTCTCCAACTTCTTGAACACCCATGCCCGTTGCTCATCTCTTCTCCATGACCGTGTTGGAGCTCCCAAAATTCCAATTTTCTCTCTTGGAGGAGACGGGAAGGAAGAAGAGAAGAATGCCCCCAATCTCTCAATTCCCGTTCTAATTAGTGGATATGGGTTATGGGCCGGGCCGGTTAGTGGGCTAATAGGTTGGGTTATTGAGTTGGCTTGGGGCTTATATACTTCTCTTTCACTTAGCTTAATAGCTTAAGTCTTCTTGATTCCTTTGGGCTTCATAATTAAACACATAAGAATTAAATTCATTGAGCCAATTTACTAAATTAATCATAATTAATTAAATTATTATGAAATAATTATCCGGGATGTTACAATCCCTCCCCCTTAGGATCATTCGTCCTCGAATGATATAAGGGTATGCTTCGCTAAGAACACTGAATTGGAGTAAAATCCAATTATGGATACCTTCATCAAATGTTCATTTGCTTTTTCACATTGTAACATCAACATCAGGTAAGGACGATAGTTCTTACACTATCTGAGTTGTCTCATACAGAAATACCTCATCCTTCATTTCACTGATTGCCATCGATTTCTTTTCAAATTCTTGACCCCTATCAAGTCTCCCCTGTCAAACGATGATTTTTCCCTATTGGGATATGTGGCATCATACATACTCATGCTTGTCGACCCAACTTCAGTGAATTTTACTCCGAGATCCATCTCCATCTCCGGCTCGTAGTGTTAGTCTTGATGGCATTCTGAGGTTCCATCTCATTCCGATGATTTATTACACAATTCTTAACTGTTAATACAGTTAATTATTCCCGGAGAATTTATTTGGATTGTGTTAGGACTGAGTTCTGCTCCGGATAGTCCATTTACATCTTGAATCAGTCGTTCCTGAATTCGCACTGTTGAATGTTTTGCTACATCCCCTTTATGGCAATTGCACACGGTGCAGTGTTATCTCAACAGTTCCATAGGATTCCTCGTCTTTGGATAGATCCGCATCACAAAAAGAACGAACAAACTCCAAGACAAAGAAGAAGGTGAAATAGAATTTCCAAGAATATGGTAAATTCAGAATTATATCGGAAGCAAGAATCTTCCGATACAGATGGGAAGAAATGCAAACGACTAAAATCATTGTTTGCAGAACACAATGAATACAGATAGGTAGAGCGCCTTGTTTTACAACAAGATGCTTACACCAGTAAAGAGTGTTCCAATTAACGAGTTGAAGTCAAGCTGATTATCAGGGTGCATTAAGCACACCTGATTACCCTCAAGTGTACTCAAGTATTACACTTGAATGGGAGATAGTAGGAAATAGTAGGACTTGCATAAGCCTTATCATTTTCCTTACTAGAAGTTAAAAGTCTACACGTCACTGTATAGTAGAAAATGAAGATAAACAGACATAGAGTGGAATGATGCTAGTTCAGTTAAAAGGAATTCGCGAAGTAGATAAAGGTCCGATTTGAGTGTAAAAGAATTGGATTGGCCAAAATTCAAGTTACTGGGAGGGTGCCAAGTAGATACCAAGTATAATAATAATTTTTTAAATGATATGGAAAAATATCGCGGGAACAAGAATACTAAGATGGGCATCATTCTGTAACGGAACAAATATAATCAAATAAGTGAACCGATAACGATTTGACTTAGATTGGCAGAAGGAATCCTACTGACTGATTGATAGAGAATCCAATTCATTATAGAGATAACAAATCAGTAGAGAATAGAACGCACTAACAACATGCCCGGGAAGAAACTACTCTACTCCGGATAGAAATGAATAGTAGAACAAATTAAGAACGACGAATACAAATGAATGGAAAAGGGCCAATTTAAACTCAAACGGTTACTAAAGAAACTTCCAGACAGTGTAAGGAAGTTAGCGACAATGTTATCATATAAATTCGGGAAACGGTAGAGGAGTTGAAAAGTTTAAATCACATTACACCTATCAATATAGGGGACAGATAATTTAAACTAGTTAAAATATAGAAACGGGGTGGAAAATATCGACACTGATAGAGTATCGTTGAAAACCATTCAAATGGCCCACGAGTGATTTAATAGTACATGTAACAGAAAATAGAGTTAACTTGGAAAAACTGGTACTGAATCGTACACAGTAGAATCTGCGAATAAGACAAGGAAAATAATAGAGGAATTCATTTTCTTGTAAATAAGAAAATGAAAAGAAAAATGTATAGATGAGATGTAACCAATCACAGCAATATATATATTAGCATGCGAGCATTAGGACATCCACTTGCATAAACGCCTTCAATCAATCTCTGCGTTATACTCAATTCGATGTCTTAAATTGAATGTCATCATAAATCCGTCGATCTCGAATGAGTTACCCTATAAATATCTTTAAGACTTAAGGATGTCTGAGATATTATTCTCCTGATGTTCTGATCATCTGCTGACAATGGATCAGCATCAAGTATCGGTATAACCTGGATTTGCAGAGGCAATGGTTCCATATGGCCTACAGGGCCATAGTAGAAATTGTTGTTGATGGTGACCCCACGCTTAATGGCTCGGGTGCTTCCTCACAATTTTTCGCATTCAAGTCGTCCCGATATTCAGTACCTGCAACTTCCGTAAAGACGTGCTCCAAACATTTCACAATATACTAAGTTAATAATATCCCCAAGCGAGCAATAAGAATAACATTAATTAGTTAGCAACTTCTAAATAAGTTACCAACTTAATTGAATCATAGATCCCCTATGATATCCTCGTTATCCGCCCATAGTTATTTCCCAAACTATGGCTCGAATCCACAAGGTGCGCAATGTAATTAACAAAATACCATAGCACAAGAATAACTCTAACTAGCTTATGACAATGCAAACCTATGTTATATGAACTCCCCGCACATCTCACCACATGCTTTTATCAAGTTTTAAGCACATAATAGAGCAAACTCGCTCTGATACCACTCTGTAACGCCCCGAAAATTTAAAACCATTTTCGTGACGTCACCGCCGTATTAAACTGTACTAAACTGTTGATCACTCAGCTTAGACAGCTAATACGAAGCGAGGTAATAACATAATAAGAACATATACAGTAAAATGATCCCAGGAACAACAAAAACATATCCGGGCTACAAGCCCTGAATCATTTACTAACAAGGCAAAAGCCTAATAACACCAACTTAAATAAACCCAGATTGTGCACAACAATACAATTAAAACAATAGTAATCTATACTAGTTCGCTCAGCCCGAACCCCATCCTCATGATATGCGCCATCCATGGAGAATCTATAAAACAACATCAACAGCAAGGGTCAGTACAAAAGTACTGAGCAAGGAAATAATAGTAATAAGTAGATTAGACAGTACGAGAATTAAATGACATAATTATAAATTCAAATATATTAATAACATAAATTAAATACAGTATTTAAACATCACACCGTCCCATACCGGTGCTTCAACCATAAAATGCATTGCAATCATTATGTATGATGAATGATGAGATGAATGATATGACCTACGTGGCTATCTATCCTAAATGCAGCAGATAATCATGTCTAACGCGTTTCCTAATAACCATGGTCGACAGTCATCATTGGCGAGAGGACACCACCCTCTCCCATCACAATGAACTGCCCGTCAACGTCGCCCCCCGCCGCGGACGAACAGCCTACGCAGGGCCAATAACATAGGTGAGGGAGCCGGATAGTCGTCACTGACCAGAGCAGCGTCTAGCGGGTCATCGCAAAGGGTTCACTCCCCAATTGCCGGTCATGGCACAGGGTTCACTCCCCATATGCCAAACATGCCGTAGCATAACACAAGTATCACCGAGGTATACCACCTCACACACAAAGGCACAACACCAATAAGAACATAACATAAATAATCAGAGAAACCACCTAGCCGTCTAGGTTCTCTATCATAAATTCAACATTCGATACACTTCTATATCCATTATAAACATTACTAGCTTAACATAGCGAGTAATAGATTCCTAGGGAGCCAGTCTAGTCATAGACGTCCCTAAATCCAAAATATAACCTAATCCTCTAGGTTAACATGCCATGACTTAGTTCAATTATAAATTTAATAATCATTAGGCATCTCGTCTAACTCCCTAATCTACAGATTACTAATTACTCCTTGCCTGTATATAATCAAAATTCGAAGCTTCTCATTTGCACATCTTCAATCTTCCCATGCCTTCAATGTAACCCGTGGTTGCTCCCTATACAAAAGTATAATAATAATAAGAATTAAAATAATATAATAGTACCAACACATCATCCCCTCCCTTCGTTACATCAATAACCACCTCCAATCACCTTCTCCACTTTCACAACACCAATCCTCCCACAACATCCCATTCTAGGTTTACCAACATAGAATTTAGATAATTCTAACATAATTCAATCAAAGCCAATAATAAAATCAACCCAACAACCAAGATCTACAAGTTTCAAGCATTCAAATAATCTCACATTAAAACTAGCAAGACATCCCAATTAATTCAATTAGTACCAATAAACTCTAAAACTTTAACAAGTACTCCAACTTAGATAATAAAAATTTACTAGCACAAATTCATATAGTTCATGAATCCAAATATGCTCAATTATGTCAATACTTGAATACAAATACCAACAAATACTCAATCTTCCCAATTCTAATATTCAAGAGTTGAAATCTCATTTCATTCAAAAATCACCAACCAAAAGCACTTTGCCAACAATTGCACATATCCTCCATCTAATATTTGATTTCCAAACCCACAACAATTCATTTAGTAATCTACATAGAACACTTAAAACAAGAAAGTCTCTTCAAGTTACATATCTTGAACCCATAAGAGTTTAGCTTTACCTTAAAATCAAAATCAGTTTCCAACTTCTAAAATAAAATCCAAGTTATTATTCAAAATCATCTTAACTTGATGACTTATCAACAAAAGACCAATTTAGAATTCAAATTCAAGAATGCCCAACACCAACTATATTTAAATAATACCAAGAACTTCCTTCAATAAGTACTCCTTTCTAACCCTTCAATTAACACATCAAAAGTCCATAGGATTACTAAGCTCACCAATTCTTCAAAGCTAATAGACCAATTTCCACAAATCAAACAAAGATCCATGGAACCGAGGCACACCCATCTACTCCACAATTCAAAATGCATAACAATATTAACACATAATTCACAACCAATTTACAAATACTCAAACAATGGTTCCAACATTTCAAGAACTTAAAATAAGAAAAACAAGGGCCCTCCAACACCACCACCACCACCATGCGGACAACATCACCACAGCCACCATGCACCACCAGCCACCACCACCAGTTCACCACCATCATCACCTGGCCGCCGGCGACGCGTCGGCGGCAACCGCCAGCAGCAGCGCAGCCGCTGCACACAGCGGGCGGCAGCCCGCTGCTGCCGTCAAGGCGTCGCGCGGTGGCGCGACGCCACCTCTACCACTCCGATCTCTCTCCGTCCTCCCTTCATTCCAACCCCGGCGACACCTCTCCTCCGGCGACTCGCCGGATTTCTCCCCAAAATAAAGAAAACAGCCCCACAATGAAGAAACAAGGAAGATGAAAGGAAAAGAATACAATACCTTGAATAGATTCTCCAACTTCTCGAACACCCATGCCCGTTGCTCATCTCTTCTCCATGACCGTGTTGGAGCTCCCAAAATTCCAATTTTCTCTCTTGGAGGAGACGGGAAGGAAGAAGAGAAGAATGCCCCCAATCTCTCAATTCCCGTTCTAATTAGTGGATATGGGTTATGGGCCGGGCCGGTTAGTGGGCTAATAGGTTGGGTTATTGAGTTGGCTTGGGGCTTATATACTTCTCTTTCACTTTGCTTAATAGCTTAAGTCTTCTTGATTCCTTTGGGCTTCATAATTAAACACATAAGAATTAAATTCATTGAGCCAATTTACTAAATTAATCATAATTAATTAAATTATTATGAAATAATTATCCGGGATGTTACACATAAATTTCAACATACACTGGACTGGTGTGCGCGCATCATCTGAATCCACTGTGTCCTCTGCTCGGGTGACTCCGTCGTCCGCATGTGCCGTCCCAGGAACCGGGTCACATGGCTGGCCCACCGCATCCATCGAGCTCACTAGAAAATAACGTGAATTATTAGAAATTACTGCCAATACAAGAAAACGTCTAATACAAGAAATGGTACGGCTCACACCAACAAAAGAGCATTATTTGCCTTACCCGTCTCAACACGTGTAGCCTCTGAATCGACTGCATACGCTACCCCACGTGCGGTGTCCGTGCGGACCATCTCCGTGCCTAACACGACAACAATCCAAGTACAGGTGTTACTGATAATATAATAATGGACGAAATAAAATGCTGGTTTATAAAATTCTTACCTGTGTCTGCGCCCGTACCATCGGGAGGCACTGCGGTAGAGTATGGGGACATGCTGTCCGCGCGCGAACTATGTGCGTGTGGCTCTGGAATATTCGGGGAGAATTTAAGAAAACAACTGAATCATCCAATTTACAATAAACAACTCTAGGTAAAAGCTAACAATACCTCCCATGGTCTGCGGAAGCTGCGATCCATGACTGCCCGATGGCCCCTCGCTGTGTATGTCCTGCGAGTCCGAATCTGTATGCGCTACCTTGGCGTGGGTGGTGGCATATCGTGCCATGGACGCCAGCCGCTCATCCCGCTCTGCAGAGCAGCCCATCGCCGGAGCAGGCTGTACGACCGGGATCGCACCGGCAGGTGGGTGCGACACGGTGCGCGAACTATGTGCCTGTGGCTCTGGAATATTCGGGGACAATTTAAGAAAACAACCGAATAATCCAATTTACCATACACAACTCTAAGTAAACGGTAACAATACCTCCCATGGTCTGCGGAAGCTAGGATCCATGACTGTCCAATGGCGCAGAGGGCTCCCGAACATGTGTCACTGGCCCCTCGCTGTGTATGTCATGCGACTCAGAATCCGTCTGCGCTACGTGGGCGTGGGTGGTGGCAAACCGTGCCATGGACGCCCTCCGCTCCACCTCCTCTGCAGAGCAGCCCGTCGCCGGAGCAGGCGGTACGACCGGGCTCGCACCGGCAGGTAGGTGCGCCACGTAGCGCAGAATGGCCCTAATCTCGGACGCCAGCACGTCGCGCACCATACCAGTCTGGCGCTCAATGTCTCTCCGCAACTGAAGCTGTGTCTGCGCCAAAATTTCCGCGAATGCAATCACGACGCGCTGCTCGACGGCCGCTGCGACCCTTTGCACCAGCTCATCCATGTCCGGCATCGGATGCTGCGTCTGCTGGGGCGGCATAGTATCCGCAGTAGGCTGGGACTCGCTGGCTGGCGGGGCTGGTGGCGGCGGTGTGCCAGGGAGAGGCACCTGCTCATCTCCGTCTCCATGTACCGGGGCCGCCGGCTGCCCAGAAGTCCGCATGCGTCGGCTCGGCGGAGCATCACTATCTCTCCCCGGCCTATCTGACTGTGGCTCGGTGCCTGGAGCACCGCCCACCCCGTCCTCCGGCTGCTCCGTGGATTTACGCTTCCGTCTTTTAGCCCGATGGTCAACAGGGGCCCGCACCCATCGCAGCCCAGTCGGCGTCGTCACATCTACCCCCATCATGTATGGCTCCAGCAGTTCATCGTCCGTGGGGGTTAGTCTGTCATGACACTGGCGCTGCAATACAGAAGACAAATGTATAGGCTACTATCCGATAAGAACGTGTGCATTCAAATTAAAAGGTATTACCGAACTAACCTCGATGGTATAGAATGTCGTCCATCCCAGACCAGACGTCCGCTTTCTATAAGAATACCGCAACATCCTCGGGCGCTGGAAATCGGGATGCTCAGAAGTGGACTGGGTATAGAAAGCGCCGACCTCCGGAATGGCCTCGCACATCCACACCTGTATGAGTACGAGCATAGAGAGATGGTTATGCAGTGCAGCAATTTATAGTACAACAGAGAATGCGTTTATGAAATGAAAGATGTTATGCAAAGTACCTGCAATGAGAGGGAGTGGCCGTATAGGTGGACCCCTTTCCGGTCATTCTTGCCGTCTACCGGGAAGTCCCTGATGTACTGTCTCAACACCTGCCAGCTCATCAAGCCCCAAGGAAATGCATTCCATGCAGCTCTATCCTCGACCAAGCGCCACATCCATGTCTCAGGAGTCCGACTGTGGCCGTCATGCCCTAGTACCAGGTAAAAAGCTGTCATCACCATAGCGACCTTCAGTGTGTCCTCGGGTGATTGCCGGAAAGCCCCATTCATATAAGCATCTCGGATCTTGTCCATAGATCCGCTCCCAAGGATCCCAACGTTTCTAGCATAAACGCCTCCAGCTGGGGGCTCCTCATCAGCATACAGCTGGAAGTCAGAAGGTCCATAACGGAGCCCCGTCACGAGCGCGTGCTCCTCCCGTCCAAACCGAATAAAATGGCCGCACACGTGAAACCATACGGCATCGTCCTCGCCCCACGGCTCGTCCGTCCCGTAGTGGCGGAATGCCACCTCGTAGGACAACAATGCCGCCATGGCCTGTGCAGATAAGGTACTCTCCGACCATCTGGGCCGCCTGTCGCCCTCAGCGCCTCTGAATATATAACCGAGGCATGAATCCCTCAGCTCTGCAATCATACCGGGCGCATCCTGCTCTAACCGCGCCAAAATGTATCCGATAGTTTTATTGTATCGTAGATAAAAGTTCAGCTTCGGGCTCTTGCCCTGGGCTGATGGTCTTCTATAGTAGAAGTCCCCCTGTGATTCACACACAAATGTGTTCTAGTCATACTATTGGATTATATACGGAGAAATAATAACTAACAATATTTTAGTATATTTATGAAGATAATATTTTTATTAAATTCTAAAATTAATAAACTCTCGCTCAATTAATTTATTTGAAATGATAAATGCTATTATTTTAGTAGAGCAATGAAATTAATATTTTCATAAATATATAAATATATATTATAATTATAATTAATAGTTAATATATAATTCACTTGGATAATTAATAATTAAGTAGATTTTTCACATGTGCTCCGCGCACGGGTATTATCTTTTTTTTTTAAGTGACATAATTCATAAATTATTGTTTTCATAATATATATACCAAATTATAATTCAATTTTATATGCAATAAAATATGAATAGAAAAATTAAACTATGATTATTATCCCTACTAGTACACTACCAAACACTGTATTGTATTGTTTAAATGCAGGTGTTCAGTATTATGTCGTTTTATATTACTACTGTATTAAATTAATGATATACAGTGTTTGGTAGTATACTGTATTATAATTATACAATATTTTTGTATTGATATTGTATGGATTTTAATTTATTACATTTCTATTAAATTAATTTCTATTACAAATAATTTCTTAAATTTAATATTTTAAATATAATAAGTATATAAATAATATATGTCGATGTAGTATTGTGTGATTTATTATGTGATCTATTAAAATGTCGATGTAGTATTGTGTGATTTATTATTTTAAATATACTAAATATTTTAATATTATAATAATTAATATATAAAAAACTAAAAAAATAAGTATATTTTAATATTAAATATTTATTATTATAATGCTATAATATTTTTAATAAATTATTTTATCTATTATAATATTCATGACAAAATAAATATTAAATAAAATTATAAACAACAAAACAAACCCCTTATTAAAATAAACCCAACTCTCCACCATGTATTAAGTTATACACACAATCCCTCATTAAAATAATATTTTTATAAATATATTATAATTATAATTAATAGTTAATATATAATTATCTTAGATAATTAATAATTAATTAATAATAAATAGTTTTATTATAATTATCTCCCTCCCAGTATACTATTATTTTCCCATAATAATTAAATTATTATAATTTCTGTTCCAGTTATTATTTTTTCTTCGTTATTATTATTATATTATTATTATTATCGTTTTATTATATTATTATTATTATATTATTATTATGAAAATAATATTTTTAATAAAATCAAATTTGTAATATATTTTTTTAAGTGCCATAATATCTTAATGCCCATCATGTATTTTTCAGAATTCATATAATAAAGTATAATTCAACGACAACTGGAAAAATAACTCGTGTAATGACCCGATTTAATTAAATTGGACTGTTTAAATAATTTGGTATTTGGATATTTTGCAATTCAATCCGGATGGGGTTCCTTTTGTGTAAATTGAGAGTGATGGGGCCTTTTTGCAATTATTTAACTATTGTAGAGTTAAATGGGGTTACTTTGTAATTTGAGGAAAAGAAAGAAAACAAGAAACGGTAGAAAAGAGAGGAAGGCCGACCGAGAGGGAGAAAGAAAAGGGGGAGATTTCAACTCACTCAAACTATCGCGTTTCTTGACCGATTGATTAATCGGTTGTTGGTAAGTGTTTCTCCCCGTCGTCGTCTTCGTATTGATTTTTATTTCGTTCGTTTTGGTGGTGATTTGAAGTTGTTGATAAATTAGGGGTTTGGTGGATTTTGGTTGATTTGGAGGAATTGAGGCTTGGAATCATCGAATTGGTGCTCTAATCTTGTTGAAGATCATAAGGCAAGGGATTTGTGTGCTTAAATCACGTGTTTGGGGGGGGGTATTGGGGTGATTTCCGGCAAGGTTTTATGTGTATTGTTCTTATAATTTTTGGATCTCCATCTGCCCTCGGACTCGTTGCAATAACTTGATTCAATTATTCATGCTTTAATATTTTCCTCTGTTCTACGATTTCAATTGGAAAAGGGGAAATTGTTCTTTTAACAGATGTATATATATACATATAGGTGCAATTAAATTGATTTGAGGTATTGAGAATTTCTATCTTGATTAATTAATCATCATGTGCGTGTTATTTGGACTTGGGAACTTGCAGATGAGTTTTTGTATACATATAGATATAGATACACGGCAGTAGAAATAATTGTGGAGATGATACTTTGAGTAGTCAAGGTCTGTCATGGACTGTTGCTTTCCAGATTGTCATTTACCACGAGCGTTGTTTACTTACTATTCATTAGTTTATAAAAAATAGATTTTACTTATAATATATTTTATTGTAACTAAAATATAATTAGATGATTAGATAATTTATATATCATATTACAGTCTATACTAGTAATACCTTGCAGTAACGTGTAATGGTGATGTGGTTAAGCAATATGAAATCTAGTTGACCATAATTGTTATATGATGAAATGCCATATTAGTACTTTTACTTTATCATGGTTATGAATTTGGGTTATGATGGAGTTGACGGACTGGCCTGATGGGGCGAATGTTATGATTATACGGGCAGCCTTCATGGTGTTGTTGAGTTCCGGTGACCCTTCGGGGTGGATTACTGGCTGTGATGCCTGTTGGCCCTTCGGGGTGTATGATTTGGGCTGTGATGCCTGTGGTCCCTGCGGGGATGGTGTATGTTACCCTGTAACGGGTTGGAGTTGATGATATCCTCACCCGTGGGTTCATACCGCCCGGGTTTTTAGGTGCCGGCTAGGCATATTCATTGCATTTGCATATAGGTTAGATAGGTGTATGTTAGGCCATGCATCACGTGCATAAATTGTATGATTGTGGTTGAAGCACCGGTATGGGACGGTGTGATGTTTATTTGCTTTTACTTTTATTCTGCTCTGTTATTCATGCTTTTACTATTATTATTATTATTATTATTATTATTATTATTATTATTATTATTATTATTATTATTATTATTATTATTATTATTATTATTATTTACTCTTGTTGCTTTGTTATCCCTTACTCCCCAACACGTAGCCTTGCTCAGTACGTTGTACTGACTCCCTTTGCTTTTGTTTGTTTTATAGATCCTGCTGGAGGCGCTGGAGCATGATTGGGTTTGGGGTTGAGAGATCACATAGATAGGACCTGCCTATTCATTTTATCTTATGTATTTATGTGATACTCTATTGTTTTGATATTATGATTTGTCATTGGAATATTGACTAGTTGAGGCCTGTGAGCCTAGGATTTTTATTCAGCCGGCCGGTGGCCTTATGTGATTTACTTCTTTGGGCTGGTAGCCCTGTTGAGATATTGACACGCTGTCTATGCTGTTGTGAGAGGCTTGTAGCCTGATAATCTGACAGGGGTTGCTTTATTCAGTTATTATGTATGGATTATATTCGTGCCTATGTGTTTTATTTTATTTTAGGTTCCGCATGAAATTGGATTAACAAGATGTTCACTTTAGGTTTTCTCCGCCTTGTACTAGCTGTTTTAAATTAGCTGGCCACTAGTTTAAGATAGTTAGTACGGCGGTAACGCTTGCGAAAATTAGGTTTGAATTTTCGGGGCGTTACAGAGTGGTATCAGAGCCTGTGTGCTCTTTATTATATTAAAATTGGTGTAGACATAGGTGGTGAGATGTGTGTGGGATACATATAGTGTAGAATTGCATTCTTCTTATTTATTTTTGTTGAGTTTTGCGCATACCAGGTTGAGCCACAGTTAGGGAACTGTGGAAAAACAATGGTACTCCAGTCAGGATCCTTGAGACTTCACAGTCATTGGGGACTGCGAATTCATTGTTATTTATTTATCTAATTGTTTTATTCTTTATTATGCCATCAGATATATGGGATATATGGTATGTTGGTGATTTCTGCTGACATGTTTGTTCATGTTGTGTCTGTTTTGCATATCAGAATGGTTCCTTATCGCGCTAGAGGTGCTGGTCGACGGGGAAGGCCCCGCAGGAACCAGGGTCCACCCGTTGGGGATAGGGTAGGGGACTTTGCACCTGAGGAGATGGGAAATATGGATCCACCTGATGGAGTTGAACAGGGGAACGACGGACTACCACCTCCTCCTCCTCCTCCACCCGCACCAGAGGTACCACCTGTTGCTCAGGTGCCTCTCGGGAATCCACCAGTAGGGGGTGCAGCTGCCTTCAATCCAATTGAGTTCGCCCGACAGCTGGCACAGTTCTTTCAGTTGTTACCACAGCCTGTCGTGCAGCCTACCCCTGCACCTGTTCCGGTCCATGTGGACTATGTGGATTTGTCCACAAAGCACCGTCCACCAAAGTTTGCAGGGGGTGCCAGTCCATCGGATCTGGAGAACTGGAAGTATCAGTTGGGTCGGGTTCTTATTAATATCAACTGTCCTGAGGACCAGAAGGCCTATGTAGCTTCCCACTATCTGGAAGGGGAAGCACTGCATTGGTGGAGGACCCGCGAGCACGACCTACTCGCTCGACCCGGGTTCAACTGGGAACAGTTTACAGAGGCTCTTAGTTCCCATTTCTATCCACCACATGTCTTGGAGGCGAAGAAAATGGAATTTCTAGGTTTGAGACAGACAGAAAGTATGAGTGTGACCGCTTATCACAGGAAGTTTGTGGAGCTCATGAGGTATGCTTCAGAAGTTATGCCCACTGGTAAGGACGAGGTTCGTCGTTTCATTTCGGGTCTTCGGGCAGGAATTAAGTCCTCTTTTGGCTATCGAGGTTATGATACATTGTCTGAGGCATTCGATCAGGCCTTGTATGTGGAGGAGAGTCGGTCTGAAGAACGCCAACAGTGGCAGAGTAGAAAGAGGCAAAGGGACCGGGGCCGTGAGGGGCAGAGAGGCGGCGATCAGAGGGGCCAGCCTGCTGTTAGGGGTCGCCGTGATGGTGGCCGTGCTGATGTGGGCAGGGGTGGTGGTCGTGCACCGCTACCTGTTCGTGAGGTTGGACCCGATGGGCGTCCTGTATACCGTTGTTGGACTTGCCACGAGGTGGGTCATCGCCGAGCGGATTGCCCGCATGCTGGCAGGGGTAGACCGGTTCGGGCTGACAGGGGTGGCAGACTGAACGTCTTGGATCGTGCGGAGGCAGATCGTCGGGATGATGTTCTTGCAGGTGTGTTTTAAATTCCTGCAGTTTCCTATTTTCTTTTCGTTGTGCTCTGTCTTTGTAAACTTTGTACCCCGTTTAGGTACTATTACTGTTGCGAATCATTCTGCCTTTGTATTGTTTGATTCGGGAGCCTCGTGTTCGTTCGTGGCTTTGCGATTTGTGCGGGAGCACGGAGTAGGACCGTTGGTGCCCTACCAGATGCCTGTTTCCTTGCCTTCGGGCGATATCATCCGTAGTGATCACATATGGCGAGATGCGGTATTGAGCATCGAGGGCCGTGAGTTCAGAGCCGACTTAGTTGTATTTAGTCTGGCTGACTTTGATGTAATTTTGGGCATGGATTGGCTGACTCACCATCGTGCTGTTATCGATTGTGGTATTCCACGCATTTCCTTCCGAGATCCTCTCGGTAAGTATGTCTCTTATCGACCTTCTTTGATTCCACCTGCTATTAGTGTGGTTTCGGTTGTTGCGTTGTGTGATTTGATACGCAGGGGTTGTTCTCTTTCCCTGTGGCAAATGAGGGATCTTCGAGCAGAGTTTCCTGCTGCTTCGAGTGTCCCTGTTGTCTCTGAGTTCGGGGATGTGTTTCCCGATGAAATTCCTGGTCTCCCACCTGCTCGGGAGATTGATTTTACTATTGAGCTGATGCCTGATGCAGCTCCTGTTTCTAAGGCTCCTTACCGGATGGCTCCTGCTGAATTGAAGGAGTTGAAGGATCAGTTGAATGAGCTTACTAATAAGGGGTATATCCAGCCGAGTAGCTCGCCTTGGGGAGCTCCTGTACTGTTTGTTAAGAAGAAGGATGGGTCGATGAGGATGTGCATCGACTACAGGGGTTTGAACCGAATCACAGTGAAGAATAAGTATCCTCTACCTCGGATTGAGGATCTGTTTGATCAGTTGAGAGGGGCCAGTGTATTCAGTAAGATTGATTTGAGATCGGGCTACCATCAGATAAGGGTGGCAGAGGCTGATAGGCCTAAGACAGCATTCAGAACTCGTTATGGACATTTTGAATTCACGGTCATGCCTTTTGGTTTGACTAACGCACCAGCGATCTTCATGGATCTTATGCATAGGGTATTCCGCCCCCTGCTGGATGTGTGCGTGGTTGTGTTCATAGACGATATTCTGGTCTACTCGCCGACTCGTGAGGCACATGCTGGCCACTTGAGGACAGTGTTGAACACATTGCGAGAGCATAAGCTATATGCTAAACTCTCCAAGTGTGAGTTCTGGTTGGAGAAGGTGTCGTTTCTGGGACACATTGTTTCGGGTGAGGGCATTGCAGTTGATCCTGCTAAGGTGGAAGCGGTACTAAAGTGGCAGGCCCCGAAGAATGTGGGAGAGATCCGGAGTTTCTTAGGTCTTGTTGGCTACTACCGCAGATTCATTGAGGGGTTCTCGAGCATTGCTAGACCTCTGACTAGACTATTGAGGAAAGATGTCAGATTCAGATGGGATGATGCTTGTGAGCAAGCATTCGAATTGTTGAAGAAGAAAGTGACAGAGGCACCTGTTTTGGTACTACCTGATGATTCAGGCGAGTATGAAGTTTACATGGATGCGTCACTTAAGGGTTTAGGTTGTGTGTTGATGCAAAAGGGCAAAGTGATTGCTTATGCATCTCGACAGCTTAAGCCACATGAGCAGAATTACCCGACTCACGATTTGGAAATGGCAGCGGTAGTGCATGCTCTGAAAATCTGGAGACACTATCTGTATGGAGCGAAGTGTAGAATTTATTCAGATCATAAGAATCTGAAGTGTCTGTACACCTCAGACCACATGAGTGGCAGACAGAGGAGATGGATGGAGTTATTGCAGGACTATGACATGGATATTCAGTATATTGAGGGAAAGGCGAACCGGGTGGCGGATGCTTTGAGCAGGAAGGAGCATCATTCAGTGGCATGCTTGGGTGTGATGCCTGAGTGGCGCAGGGAGCTACTCAGACTTGAGGTTCAGGGTAGTTGGGAGAATCACCTCAGTTTGGTGGAGTTCAGTTACAATAACAGTTATCATGCAAGTATTGGCATGGCTCCCTTTGAGGCATTGTATGGGAGGAAGTGTAGGAGTCCTTTATGTTGGAATGATCCAATAGATAAGGTAAATGTGGGTCCTGAAATAATTGAGCAGACTGTTGCGTTGGTGAGGGTCATTAGGGACCGTATGAAAGAAGCTCAAGACAGACAGAAGAGCTATGCTGATCTAGCTCGTCGTGATGTGGAGTTTGAGGTTGGTGATAGGGTATTACTGCGGGTGTCGCCTATGAAAGGGGTACGCCGGTTCGGTAAGAAGGGCAAGCTGAGCCCGAGATACATTGGACCCTATGAGATAGTGGAGAGAGTTGGTAAAGTGGCTTATAGGTTGGCTTTACCAGCCGAGGTGGGTCGAGCTCATGATGTTTTTCATGTTTCTCAGCTCCGGAAGTTCGTATCTGATCCATCTAAGATTATCCAGCCTGATGAGATTGAGTTGGATGCGAGTCTTGAGTATGAGGAGTATCCAGTTCGGGTGATTGATGCAAAGGAAAGGGTTCTGAGGCACAACATCCCGATGGTTAAGGTGTTATGGTCTAGGCATGGAGCTGAAGATGCTACTTGGGAAACCGAGGAGCATATGAAGCTGAAGTACCCAGAATTGGACTTAACTCCGTTGCCTTGAGGTAACATTTTTCCCCTCGTTTTGATTTTTGATCATGTTCTTGAATGTGCATTTCGGGGACGAAATGATCGTAAGGGGGGAGGAATGTAATGACCCGATTTAATTAAATTGGACTGTTTAAATAATTTGGTATTTGGATATTTTGCAATTCAGTCCGGATGGGGTTCCTTTTGTGTAAATTGAGAGTGATGGGGCCTTTTTGCAATTATTTAACTATTGTAGAGTTAAATGGGGTTACTTTGTAATTTGAGGAAAAGAAAGAAAACAAGAAACGGTAGAAAAGAGAGGAAGGCCGACCGAGAGGGAGAAAGAAAAGGGGGAGATTTCAACTCACTCAAACTATCGCGTTTCTTGACCGATTGATTAATCGGTTGTTGGTAAGTGTTTCTCCCCGTCGTCGTCTTCGTATTGATTTTTATTTCGTTCGTTTTGGTGGTGATTTGAAGTTGTTGATAAATTAGGGGTTTGGTGGATTTTGGTTGATTTGGAGGAATTGAGGCTTGGAATCATCGAATTGGTGCTCTAATCTTGTTGAAGATCATAAGGCAAGGGATTTGTGTGCTTAAATTACGTGTTTGGGGGGGTATTGGGGTGATTTCCGGCAAGGTTTTATGTGTATTGTTCTTATAATTTTTGGATCTCCATATGCCCTCGGACTCGTTGCAATAACTTGATTCAATTATTCATGCTTTAATATTTTCCTCTGTTCTACGATTTCAATTGGAAAAGGGGAAATTGTTCTTTTAACAGATGTATATATATACATATAGGTGCAATTAAATTGATTTGAGGTATTGAGAATTTCTATCTTGATTAATTAATCATCATGTGCGTGTTATTTGGACTTGGGAACTTGCAGATGAGTTTTTGTATACATATAGATATAGATACACGGCAGTAGAAATAATTGTGGAGATGATACTTTGAGTAGTCAAGGTCTGTCATGGACTGTTGCTTTCCAGATTGTCATTTACCACGAGCGTTGTTTACTTACTATTCATTAGTTTATAAAAAATAGATTTTACTTATAATATATTTTATTGTAACTAAAATATAATTAGATGATTAGATAATTTATATATCATATTACAGTCTATACTAGTAATACCTTGCAGTAACGTGTAATGGTGATGTGGTTAAGCAATATGAAATCTAGTTGACCATAATTGTTATATGATGAAATGCCATATTAGTACTTTTACTTTATCATGGTTATGAATTTGGGTTATGATGGAGTTGACGGACTGGCCTGATGGGGCGAATGTTATGATTATACGGGCAGCCTTCATGGTGTTGTTGAGTTCCGGTGACCCTTCGGGGTGGATTACTGGCTGTGATGCCTGTTGGCCCTTCGGGGTGTATGATTTGGGCTGTGATGCCTGTGGTCCCTGCGGGGATGGTGTATGTTACCCTGTAACGGGTTGGAGTTGATGATATCCTCACCCGTGGGTTCATACCGCCCGGGTTTTTAGGTGCCTGCTAGGCATATTCATTGCATTTGCATATAGGTTAGATAGGTGTATGTTAGGCCATGCATCACGTGCATAAATTGTATGATTGTGGTTGAAGCACCGGTATGGGACGGTGTGATGTTTATTTGCTTTTACTTTTATTCTGCTCTGTTATTCATGCTTTTATTATTATTATTATTATTATTATTATTATTATTATTATTATTATTATTATTTACTCTTGTTGCTTTGTTATCCCTTACTCCCCAACACGTAGCCTTGCTCAGTACGTTGTACTGACTCCCTTTGCTTTTGTTTGTTTTATAGATCCTGCTGGAGGCGCTGGAGCATGATTGGGTTTGGGGTTGAGAGATCACATAGATAGGACCTGCCTATTCATTTTATCTTATGTATTTATGTGATACTCTATTGTTTTGATATTATGATTTGTCATTGGAATATTGACTAGTTGAGGCCTGTGAGCCTAGGATTTTTATTCAGCCGGCCGGTGGCCTTATGTGATTTACTTCTTTGGGCTGGTAGCCCTGTTGAGATATTGACACGCTGTCTATGCTGTTGTGAGAGGCTTGTAGCCTGATAATCTGACAGGGGTTGCTTTATTCAGTTATTATGTATGGATTATATTCGTGCCTATGTGTTTTATTATTATTAATAAGTTTTACTATAATAATTAATAATTATAATTAATAATTATTATTTACTCCCATTATTATTAATAAATCATTATTAATTAATAATAATTATAATTAATTGTTAATAATTATTAATTATATTTAATTATTAATAATTAATAATAGATTAATAATTATAATATATTTTAATTAATATATAATAACTATAATTATAAATAATTAATTAATAATAAATATTTTTTATTATTAATTTTGGAGTTAATAATTATAATTATTAATTTTTCTTATTAATAATTATAATTAATAATTACAATTATATTTAATAATTTTTATTATAAATATTTTTAATAATTTTTATTATTATTAATAATTTTTACTATAATAATTAATAATTATAATTAATAATTATTATTATTGTTATATTATTATTATGCGCACTTATCCTTATACTAATAATATTATATAAATTATTATAAGTATTACACTTACTACTATATAAATTATTATAAGTATCACACTTACTATTAATATTAATTATATTTGTATTATTATAAACGTAACTGTAATGCAACTACAGTTACTAATATTACTTGTATAATTAATGTTCCCCCCTACAGGGTTACGAAAGTAATTATACTGGCGAGGAATGAAAGGAATCGGCAATTATCATATCTCTGCTCCACCACCAATCCCAGCAAGTTGCGCGACGTCGGGAGCATTTTGGCATCGGTCGGCCCTCGCGAAGATTGAAAGGGGGGATATTAAGAAATATTACCCCCAAAAAAGGAATCACTCAGCTCTAATTCGGCAAATATCACCGCATACAGCTAGTGCGGTAACGGAAGCTAATACTCACTGTCAGGCAATTTTCCTACTATATTCGACCAATCTCTCCTGCACAAGACTTGGGAGAAAGATTGCAGGCGGCAGGTATTTTCTTAACTGCGGGTTATTATTATTATTATTATTATTATTATTATTATTATTATTATTATTATTATTATTATGCACACTTATCCTTTTAATATATACTTAATAGAACTGCAATTACTAATATTACTTGTAAAATTATTTTGTGCAGTATAGGCTTACAACAGTAATTATACTGGTGAGGAATGAGAGGACTCGGCAATTATCATATATCTGTTCCACCACACCGACGGCCAAGTTTTCAATCTCAGCGGCATTTGGCATCGGCCAATTGGTAGTGACAACATTGGCCTTCGCGGCATTCGTCGGAACGACAGTTCGAACCACCTCCCCTATCATAAAGGTCAAAATGGAAGCGGGTGCACCAGGACCGTAGAACGTTCGGCATGCATGAAGGCTTTCAGGGCTGTGAAGCCTATGCTGAAATGGAGAAGTGGCTCGGTGGAAAAACAGATCAATATATAGATACATATGTGGATAGGACTTCACTGAAAAGGGGAATCCCCTACATAAACCAGATCGTGAGTTGGTGCAATGATGGCAAATGAAGAAAGTGGATGAAATTGAGCAGCAACATCGACGGCAGGAAGTTACTGTAGTGGATAGCACCCAATACCTTCGTGGATCTGACTTGTATGTTTTGAACCTAGCCTTCACATCCATCAAGTATTCAACCAATCTCTCCTGCATTTCTGATTTACTGTAGAAGACTGATCCGATCGCCAGCCTGCAGAATGGTTCCGTTACATGACGACTTTCAATAGACAATGCGAGATGCCAGAGGAAAAGGATAGCAGCAGATTGATCGCAATATAAACTCAGTGTCGTAGTTACCTTCATAAAGATCCACCTGCATCTGGGGGCAAATCATCAAGAAACGGAATGATAAACAAAGACGAGGTTGTAGTGACAGGGGATGGTGATAGTTAATCTGATGATGAATCATAAGAGAGCCTAGTTCAATTACGTATTGTCTTTATATTATTATTATTGTTATTATTATTATAATTTTTATTATTATTATTATTATTATTGTTATTATTATTATTATTATTATTATTATAAAAAAATAAGATTCAGAAGAGACAAAAAAAGAACATAAAAATTTAAGAAATAAAATAAAATATAAAATTAGAAAAATGAAACAAACAAAATGAGAACAATAAGAAATTTACCAAAAATAAATATGAGAAAAAAATAAGGGAAAAAAGAGAAAAAATTAAAAAGAGAGAAAGAAAAATGAAACAAAGCAAAAAAAATAAGACAAATGGAGTAAAAAGCGAGAAAAAATAGAAAATGACCAAAAATGAGAAAGAAGAAGAAAAAATAAGAAAAAAGAGAGAAAGAAAAGGAAAAAAAATAAGAAAAAAGAGAGAAAGAAAGAGAAAAAAAATAAGAGAAAAGAGAAAGAAAAGGAAAAAATAAGAAAAAAAGAGAAAGAAAAGAAAAATGAGCAAAAATAAAAGAAAAACAAGAAAAAAAGAGCAAAAAAAATAGAAAATAACCAAAAATGAGAAAGAAGAAGAAAAAAGTAAGAAAAAACAGAGAAAGAAAAGGAAAAAATAAGAAAAAAGAGAGAAAGAAAGGGAAAAAATAAGAGAAAAGAGAGAAAAGGAAAAACTAAGAAAAAAGGGAAAGGAAAAAAAATGAGAAAAAATAAAAGAAAAACAAGAAAAAAAAAGAGGGAAAAAAAATAGAGCAAGAAAATAAGAAAAAAAATTGAAAAAATTGTGGGTAGAAAAAAGAGAAATAATTTTATAAAATTACTAATATTTATAATAAAAATGATTTTATTTATAAAATCTTTATACAAAATAATAATTTTAAAGAATAAAAAAATTAAAATTATACTAATTGTAATAATAATAATAATAATAATAATAATAATAATAATAATAATAATAACATAAACAATTAATATATATTTCTGTGTATTGAATAACCCTAACTTGGCCCGGAAAACCCTAAAACCTAGCTTGGCCCGGGCATGTTTATGCTCCGGGCCAAGTGGATATGTCCGGGCCAATGACATACTAATTACGTTTTATTAATTAAAGCTTTGGTCAGGGCATTACCTTTGGCCCGGTCCGGGCCAAGTGTCCGGGCCAAAGGCTTTTCAGTCTTTTCGGGTAAAAAACTAACTTGCGTAAGGCGGCGGGTAATAAAGTTTCTGGTAAATTCTGACAGGTCAACAGAGACCATTATCTGTTTATTGGCTGTCGAACTTGAGTGTTTATTCCCCCAATCATTTCTCATTTTGGCCATTAAAGACAAGAGGAGACTTGAGTCTGCATGCTTCAAATTGGAAAGGGAAAAAGAATCAAATGGCATTTTGATTTTCCCCAATCAATTCGTTAGACACAATTGGAGAATCATTTTTGTTGTCTGCGGCCCGTTGCAAAGAATTTGACTTTCAAGTGGGTTTAAGAAAAAAAAAATTGGAAGGATTGGAATTTATTTTACTGTACGATTTCACTGATTTAAATCACGAACAATTTATCGGGTTGAAGTTCCGTCAGAGTCAATACCTGACCGTGGAATTCCTCGAGAAATAAGTGCTTGTCACTGTTCCTCTGATTTATTTCACAAATCACAGAGTTGAAGCTCCGTCTGCAATTGCAGATATTGGAGTTCCTCAACAGTGAATATTTCCAAGCCATTCTTAGCCAGCAGCTTCGACAACTTGGTTCTATTTATTTTGGGATTGTGTGTGAGGCATATATTTGAGATTCCGAGTGTTTGATTTTGTGAGATTTATTTTTACACTTTAAAACTGTGAGGAATCGGAATTAATTGATTGCAGGCCGATTAATACTGTGAACCATAATTTGTGCACTGCAGCCACACACAAACTCTTAACTTTTCTTGATTGAGTCGAACTGTGTAAATTGGTTCTTGCACAGTGCGTACGTCACTCAGCCCCATATTTCCACAACTCATTGATTGAGCATCCAAGGAATTTCTGTACTTGATTGAGGTTGAACCAAGTTGGTATTAGCATTCGGTTGAAAGTAGAGTGGAAAAATTGTGAGATCACTTTACATATTTTTGTTGAATTCTACTAACTTGATATACATATAGAATATTTTTCCTTGAACATGGCAGGTTCTTCACTTGGGGATGCTGAACTCCGAGAATTAATCAAGTCGATGAATGTTAAATTAGACCAAATGGCGTCAAAGGATGTGGCGTTGGAAAATAAAATCGATCACTTTGCTGGAAGTATAGATGGCAAGATGGCCAGTCATGCACAAATAATTGAGGATACAGTCATGCAGACTGTAGACAGGCGATTGCAGATTCGAGGATCTAATCCGCTTGAGGGAATCGGAGAAAACGATGAGGACGATGATGATAGCGAGGTCCGACCAAGGAGGGCCATGAGGATTGCCGAAGAAGAAATGGCTACAAGGGAAATGCAATTTGGCACCTTTGATCGAAGGGGAGGACCCCCTGGACGAAGAGCGGACCTAGCTGGAGCATTCCATGAGCGTCAAGAACCAAGGGTCACCGATCCTTTCGCGATGCATCCTCCTGTGAACCAGCAACCTCGAGAAGAGCCCATAGTTAGACAAAGGGAATATGATCAAAATCAGGATGAGAATGATGACAACTTACAGTCATTAAAATTCGACATTCCCATTTTCAAGGGCACTAATAACCCCAATGAGTTCCTAGAATGGCGTGATTCCATAGAGCTTATCTTCAATTGCCATCGCTACTCTGACATCAAGAAGGTCCAGATAGCTGTAAGCGAGTTTAAGGAGTACGCTCTCATTTGGTGGCAGAAATTGTGCAAGGACTACCAGATTCAACAACGGCATCAAATTTCCAACTGGGATCAGTTAATGCGAGTTATGGAAAGCCGATTTGTACCCGAACACTACAGGATGGATCTTTACATGCGAGTCGTTAGCTTAACTCAGGGAAACAAAACCGTTGAAGAATATTACAAGGAAATGGAAATGTTAATGATGAGAGGCGAATTCAACGAGGATCCACAGATGACCTTGTCTCGGTTTGCCAGGGGGCTTAGGCAGGATATCTTTGATGAAATGGACATGAGAGGTTACCGCAATCTGACCGATTTGGTTCAGAAGGCGAGTAAGTTCGAGAGTCAATTGAAGAGGAAGTCATCCACCCGTACATCGAATTATAATCCCAACAAGCCATGGCTTATCCGGCCACCGGAAAGAGTGGATCAGCCTCGACCACCTATGGGCCGAGATGATCGGAACAACAAGCCAAGGGGTTTCGAGCCGGGAAGAGACTTCAAGGATCAACGAAGGGATGACCGGGGTAAAGGACCAGCGATTGAGAGGAATAGACCGGTCAAAGATATAAGGGATGTTCTCTGTTTTAAGTGTAACCGAAAGGGACACTATGCTAATAACTGCCCCAGTCTGAAGAGGGTAGTTATAGTTGACACTGGGGAAATTACTGAAGCAATTCTTCTTGATGGTGATGATGAAAGGATTTGTGTGCCAACTCATGAGGAAGAAGAATATGATGAATTTGCTCAGTATGAGGATGAGCAAGATATTGAGCGAGAATATCTGAATGAGGAAGACAACATGCTCACTAATTTTGTGGCAATAAGGACTTTAAATGCCGAGAAAACTGACGAGCAGATCAGCACACCAACAGAACAAAGGGAGAACATATTTCATTATCATTGCAACATAAATGGAAATAATGCATCATTAATTGTTGATAATGGAAGTTGTGTTAATGTTGTAAGTGTTTATACTGTTTGCAGGTTGGGACTTCCTTTGATCCCTCATACCAAACCTTATCAGCTACACTGGATGAATGACAGCGGGGTGTCGAAAGTCGCGCACCAGACCTACGTACCGCTAAAGATTGGGAATTATGCTGAAAAGGTTTTGTGCGATGTGGTTCCTATGACTGCTTGCCATGTTCTTTTAGGAAGGCCATGGATGTATGACAAAAGGATTATTTATCGTGGAACTGAAAATGACATATCCTTCCGGCATAACAACAAGCGATACGTGATGAAGTCTCTACCTTTGAGAATAGTGAGGGCTGATCAGCAGCGTCTACAGGAAAATATAAAGAAAGCTGATGCAGAATATAAAGCAAATGCAAAGGGTAAGAACAAAATTTCTACTGTGGTTGTTGTTAATGAAGAAAATTTATCTGATGCAGGGCAATGTTTGTTGGTGACACGGACTGAGGTAGAAGGCGCAATTCAGAGTCCTGACTTCCCAGGTCATTGTTTCCTTGCCTTAGTCAAACCAACTAGTGATGTTCCTGAAAACAACCATACTGCATTAAATTGTCCTGAAAATTTTCGCAGGATGTTGGATGATAACATGGATGTCTTTCCCGAAGAACTGCCAATAGGGTTACCCCCACTCAGAGGGGTCGAGCACAGGATCGACTTTGTGCCTGGAGCTTCCATACCAAACCGTCCAGCTTATCGGATGAACCCTGAGGAAACAAAAGAAGTTCAGAGACAAGTCCAAGAACTACTGGACAAAGGATGGGTTCGGGAAAGTCTGTCTCCGTGCGCAGTACCAATACTGTTGGTACCCAAGAAGAATGGCACGTGGCGAATGTGCATCGATTGTAGGGCAGTTAATGCCATTACCATCAAATATCGGCACCCCATCCCGAGATTAGATGATATGCTTGATGAACTCGGCGGTGCAAGTATTTTACTAAGATTGATCTTAAAAGTGGATACCACCAGATACGAATGCAGCCCGGCGATGAATGGAAAACTGCATTTAAAACAAAGTTTGGGTTGTATGAGTGGCTAGTGATGCCTTTTGGCCTAACTAATGCACCATCGACGTTCATGCGACTCATGAACGAGACATTAAGGGAGTTCATAGGAAAATTCGTTGTTGTTTACTTTGATGATATACTTATATATAGTAACAGCGAATCTGACCATGTCTCACATGTTTTGCAGGTACTTATCAAATTGAGGAAATCCCAATTGTACGCTAACTTTGAGAAGTGTACATTCCATGTGCCCGAAGTAACGTTTCTAGGATTTGTGGTAGGAAAGGATGGACTAAAAGTCGATGATTCAAAAATCCAAGCCATCTCTGAATGGAGCCCTCCTACAAATGTGCATGAAGTTAGGCGATTTTTGGGCATGTGCGGGTTTTTCAGGAGGTTTGTACCGCAATTCAGTATCATTGCCGCCCCTCTCACTTCACTACTAAAGAAGAGGCTGCAGTACAAATGGGGTGATAAAGAGCAAAAATCCTTTGAAGAGTTAAAGCATAAACTGACGCATGCTCCTGTCTTAGCGCTTCCCAATTTTTATTTGCCTTTTGAGCTGGAATGCGATGCATCGGGAACTGGTCTTGGAGCTGTTTTGCTACAAGATGGCAGACCAATTGCATATCATAGTGAAAAATTCGGAGGAGCTCAGCTCAATTATTCTACCTATGATAAGGAATTGTATGCCATTGTTCGAGCCCTCCACACATGGCAACATTATTTGAGAGGCCGTGAATTCATCATCAATACTGACCATGAAACGCTCAAGCATATCCGGAAGCAGGGTCAGCTGAACACACGACATGCGAGGTGGAGTAGTTTCATTGAATCCTTTCCTTATGTGATAAAATACAAGAAGGGCAAGGATAACGTGGTAGCTGATGCGCTCTCCCGGAGATTGAATTTAGCTGCATTGGCCACTACCCATCTTGTCGGATTTGAGCATATTAAAGAATTATATCCAAAGGATAAGGATTTTGGCGAAGTCTACAAGAAGACTGAGAAATTGGCATTTAGGGAATTTTCTCAGTTAAATGGATTTCTGTACTATGGAAACAGGTTATGCATTCCCCAAGGATCCGTCAGGGAGCTTTTAGTGCAAGAGGCACATTCTGGAGATTTAATGGGCCACTTTGGGCGGACAGCTACTGTTGGGGTTTTGTCTGAAAGATTTTATTGGCCCAAGCTAACAAAGCAAGTAGAACATTACATTGCAAAGTGCATTGTATGTTTACAAGCTAAGTCCACAGAGAAGCCACATGGCCTGTGCAAGGCCTTACCAGTACCACAAGGGCCTTGGCTTGACCTATCAATGGATTTTGTCCTTGGATTGCCAAGAATTGCTCGTGCCAAGGATTCCATTTTTGTGGTTGTTGACAGATTTAGCAAGATGGCACATTTCATTCCTTGTGCCAAAACTAATGATGCACCACTTGTGGCCAAATTATTTTTCCGAGAGGTTGTAAGATTGCATGGAGTGCCTAGGACGATCGTTTCAGATCGTGATGCCAAGTTTGTCAGCTATTTTTGGAAGGCACTATGGGGTGAAATTGGGACAAGATTACTTTTCTCAACGGCATATCATCCCCAAACCGATGGACAAACAGAAGCAGTTAATCGAGTTTTAGGTAATTTGCTGAGGATTGTGACTGCTTCTAATACCAAGAGTTGGGACGAAAGCCTGCCTTACATTGAGTTCGCTTATAACAGGCATATACATAGCTCAACTTATATGTCTCCATTTGAGGTTGTTTATGGTTTTAACCCGTTAACACCACTTGACCTTTTGCCATTGCCACGCAATGAGCATTTAAATGTTAGTGGCAGGGACAGGGCTAAGACAATCAAAGACATGCACCAAAAAGTCAGGGAAAATTTGGAGATGTCAGCCGAGCAATATGCTAAATATAAGAACCGAGGGCGGAAAGAGTTAATTTTGAACCCGGGAGACTGGGTTTGGCTAAATTGGAAGAAAGAGCGGTTTCCGGCCAGTCGTCGCAACAAACTTTCCCCACGCGGGGATGGGCCATTTAAAATTCTGAAACGAATTAATAATAATGCATATGAACTTGAATTATCTGATGAATATGGTCATGTTAATCCTGTGTTTAATGTTGCAGATCTAACGCTTTTTGAGCGCGACGAGGAGTATGCCAATCGGTTGATGGATCAACCTTCCCAAGGGGGAGAGGATGGCATGGGAGCCAAGACGAATACACTAATTTTCCCAAATGGCCCTTGTTCGCGAAACCGAGCTCGTCGATTTATGGAAGGAGTTTTAAATATTTTGAGAACAGATGAAATGATGAGGGAACTCGAGAATGCCGGAGAATTTATCGGGACGAGGCTGATAATTTATTTCGAAGATGATCCAATCGAAAGGCCCAATTTATGTCTTGTAAATATGGGTAATTTTGAATTAATGGAGCCCATTCCACTCCAAGCCTAATCCAAGCATCTACCACCTCACCAGCCCAAACAGCCACCGGCCCAACACCTTTTTTCTCTCCTCACAACGGCCCAACACCTTTCTGCAGCCCAACCAAAGCTGTTGCAAGGGCGGGGACTTGAGCTCCCACAGTCATGCATATTTTAGTTCTCCACCTATGGGACTTGAACTCCCGTGCCTTGCTACGCGTAGTCCCGAATCCAATATCCCTACATGTGACGACGCCAACACCATTGTTTGTTCAGCGTAGTATTTTTCCCATTTGTCTAGCGTCGTAATATGTAGTATTCGAACACTTGTTTTATTTTCTAGGGTTGTTTAATCTTTGTTCCTAGTTGCTTAATTGCTTGTATTTGGGATGCCTATAAATAGGTCATCCCCAACACTTTGCCATTTTCACCTTTGAATGCATATTGAATATTTCCTTCATATTTGTTTAAAGGTCATTGAGAGCACATAGCTTTCAACTTGGTGTTTAATCAAACTTGGCTAAACACTCAATCCAAGGGTGAGATAACTTGGATTGTATGAAATCTTTGAGATTCAAAGTGGAAGGAATGGGTTTCAACTAGTTTGGATTCCTTTCCAAAGCTATTGAGTAACTTGGATAGTCTCAAACCCTATCCCTCTTTTTCCTTGTTCTTCATGTTTTATTTTTGATATTGTATCTAGCTTGTCGATCCATGCTACTATTTCTGTTATTTTCAACATCTTGTGAAACAGAATTTGTCCGACTAGCTATAATTTGTGCAGGGATATAGAAAATCACTTGATGAGCTTGGAAAATATTGTTGTTGTGATGACAATCCAACAAGCCAAAATTGAGTAAATTGCACCAAACTAGCTTGCTCTTAGTCTTGGTCATAAAAACCGACGAGATCCATGGGCCTTAGTTTGGTTATACCAATAGATATAATGAGTCTTTAGTCTGATCATATGTACCAACAGAGCAAATAGTATGATATATTTTTGCCATCACTTTGACGAGTTTTTAAAGTGACAGTACGTCAAACTTGAAAATCCACTTGAATTGTGGGAAAAATTTACATGGTCACCAAAAGATGATCGTACTACCTATCTTGGCTAAATATTGCTGATAAATCATGGATCCAGGACAACAAATGTTCGTCCATTCCCTGAAGAGAATATGATTGAATCAAAATATCCAAGGTGTGATTATGGCTATACTAAAAATGAAAATGTTGATTAAATCATGACTGAAAGTGGAATTGGGTTGTGCCATATTGGCAATATTAAAATATCCTGAAAAGAATGAATTGTCGGTATAACGACAAAAAGACCTTTAAACCCCATAAGGGGTTTAGTGCCGAAAAATACATCTTACAAGGTGTCGATTACGATGATCCATTTGATGATATAAGATGGCCTCACACACCTAATGACAAATGTGTTTTGCTTTCTTCCCACATTTAAATTCCCCCATATAATTTGATTATTTTGTTTGTGTATATCTTACACTTGTTCTTACCTTCTTGGAAAAAGAAATAGATCCCAAGAAAAATAATGCAGAGGATAACATCTGCCTCATCGATAATACTACTATGCACAATATTTTCAAAGGAAAAAGCCATTTTTCTAACTGAAGATGGGAAAATATAGTGTTAACACTATTGGTGGCACTTCGAATGTGATTCAAGGCTCCGAAAGAGCCATTATCTTTCCCAAAAGGGACAAAAATAGTAATTGAAAATGTACTATATTGGACAAAGGCTCGAAGAAGATTGTTAAGCTTCAGTGATATTTAGAAAAATGGATATCTCATTGAAACATCAAATGAGGTAAATATTGAGTATCTTTTGATTCCTCAAGTTATCAATGGAAAGAAATCCATCAAAGAAAAATTGGCATCATTATTCTATGTCTTATATACAAAGTTGAGTGCCGCTGAAATACATCATCTGGTAGACATGAAGTCTACTAGTAATTTTATTACTTGGCACGATCGACTTAGGCATCTTGGTAGTGTAATGCTGACGCGAGTAATTGAGAATTCAAATGGTCATCCCTTGAAAAATCAAAGGGTACTGAATTCGAATGAATTCATTTGTTGTTGCTTGCTCTGAAGGCAAATTGATAACTCCAATGAAATTGGAACTGAATCCCCTTACATTTCTTGAAAGAATTCATGGCGATATATGTGGGCTTGTAGATCCACAATGTGAACTATTTAAATACTTTATGGTGCTAATTGATGCATCATCACGAATAGTCATGCATTTGCTTATTATCAACTTGCAACATGGCATTTACAAGATTACTTTTGCAAATTATTAAATTGCAAACTCAATTTCCAAATCATCCGATAAAGAAAGTTCGCATTGACAATGCTAAAATATGCATCACATGCATTTGATGATTACTGCATGTCAATTGGAATCATTGTGGAACATCATGTTCCTTATGTTCATACACAAAATGACAATGCTGAATCATTCATTGAATGATTGTAATTAATTGCTAGACCATTATTAATGATGTATAAGCTCCCCGAATCTGTTTAGGAATATGTCGTATTACATGCAGCACCACTAGTGAAAATAAGGCCGACAAGTTATAATTGTTACTCCCCAGCAGAAATTGTGTCTGTAAAAGAGCCCAATATATCCCATTTGTGATTTTTTTAGTGTGCGGTTTATGTACCAATTGCGCCACCTCAACGCACTGAAATGAGACCTCAATTGGGCATCTATGTCGGGTATGATACACGCTTGATGATCAAATATCTTGAGCCAACAATGAGTGATTTATTTACTGTAAGATTTGCAGTCTGTCATTCTGATGAAACTCAATTCCCGACATTAGGGGAGGAAAAGATCAACTAAAAAATGAAATATCTTGGTAAAGTCCATATGATTTCCTCAATCCTCGTACAAGGTAATGTGAACGTGAAGTTAAAAGAATTGTGTATTTACAGAAAACTACAAATAAACTCCTGATGCATTCATGATGCTGCAAAAATTACAAAATCATATATTCGGGCAGAAAATGAACCTGCTAGAATAAATGTCACAGAAGAAAAAATTTCGAGTGCAAATGAACCCACTGTACGCATGAAACATGGTAGGCCTTTGGATTCCAGAGATAAAAATCCACGTACGAGGAATCCATGTGGATGATAAATCAATCACTGATCATACTGCTGAAGGAGCAATTGATTCAACCCTGAAGAGGTTGAACAAAAGATCCACCCAGATGAAAATGAAGTCATTGAAACTATTCAATTATATCAATAATGGAAAATATTGGGACATGAAAGAAACAAATGTTGATATGCTCTTGCATACAATGTTGTACTCGACATATACTACAAGAATCGCGCTCCGAGGCGACGATACAGCCGCGAGAAAAAGAGTTTTCCTCGTCTAGAGGCGACAATGGAGGCGAGGAAAGGATTGCCTCGCCCAGAAACAAGGGGTAAGGCAAGGAAAGTCATGTCCGTCGTCTTCCTAGCGAGGCTTAAGGTGAGGAAACTGCGTATTGTCGCCTTCATATTTAATTTAGTAACCCTAGCCCGCCAAATCTCCCACATTACGCACCCACGCACTGTAGCTCTCACGAATGAAGAGAAAGAGAAGTTGAAATCCATGGAGCAGATTTGGGAAGAAGTCGATTTCTTTTCAGAAAATGAACCAGCGACTACATCCGAGTCGCAACCCCCATTTGCCCGTGCTCGCGGTCCTCTTCCTCTGGTCAGGCACTGTCGTCATCCTCCTCTCTTCCAGCGCTGCTCTTATCTCACATTGATGAAACTCCAGAGGTTCGCGACGCTCTTCTAATTTATCGTTGTATGTTGACTTTCGATTAATTGATGTTTTGGTATCGGGACTATGGCGCTCCTTAATAGGTCCGGTACCTACTCCTCCTTGACCCCTGATTCCTGATTTTACAGCCCAATCGATAATCAATTGAATCGAATCGAATCGCATAGGAGAGAAATGAGCGGATCTGGGAAGAAAATTGAATGGCTAAGCCTCCGACGAGGCACACAACGAGTTTATAAACCTTCGCCGTGCCTTCGACGATGTCAACACACAACTTCAGATTGAGTTTAGCCAGGTCTGTCATTTTTAAAAATTATTCCATTGTCTCTGATAAATTTTTGTGGCTACCCTGCCTTCAGCGATATCTCGTACGATGCCTTTTGATTGTGTCGTTATTTGTTGATTTTATTTTATGTTTGCTCTATGTAATGATACTAGGTTTGTGCTTTTTGGGTGACTTTGAACAAGTAATGAATTTGGTTGATGGTTCTCGTTTAGGTTCTATTAGTTCATACGATGAGGATGTTTGTGGTACCATTGAAAGCTTTCGAATTTGTTGCATTTTCAGCGAGTTCAATATCTTTCCCTATCCTGGAATGTGGCCTCATTTCCTGCCCAGGTATATTGCCTGTTGCAAACTCCCTATAGCAAAGTTTTCGTTAAATCAATTTTGGTTACAATCATTACTATTGAGTATAGTCCCAAATGTGGACATTTTGATTTATGATTCTACCAAGTGACACATTAGTTTATTTTCATTGTTGGGCATGTTATGCTGTATCCTGTGACCCTTTTGAACCATGTGACGAGCTTACCTGTAATAAACGGTTTTTGACTATACCTAATGAGAACTGGAACACAAGTGTTCTTCATGTTGAGATGAAAAATTTGCTTATTTTTCTCTTCATTGGACCTTTTGTATCGGGTACGTATGCTTGCTGTTAAGCGTTATGCTATAGCTATAACCGGTAGTGTATTTTATGGGTTATGAAAAGATCACATCTTTTCCACTGTTTGGCACAACTTTCGAACTATTCAACACTTGTCTTGTTTAAACCGTATTCTATTATATTTCTTAAACTTTCTTGTTATTCTTCTAGTGTGAAGGAACCCTAGCCATTAGACTAGGAATACTACAGAAAGGGAATTGGGTCACGCTTTGTTGATATGTACAAGCAGGTCTATGATGGTATGTGCTTTTTGCTGCCTATAGTTTTCTGTCATCTCTCTTTCTGCAGTTTTTCAGTTATATGAATATTTTATATATATATATATATATATATCATTAACTAATAACTAGTGATTTTTCCAGCTTTGCATATTCCTTCAATATGTTCTTGTAAGTTGTATTGCATCACTTGTTCAAATGTTGGGAGTAATATTTGAAACCCTTATGACCAAGTAGTTGTGTGAATGATCTCATATAGAATTATAGAAGTTTATATAATGGGATAGCTACTCGTCCCAATGAACATATTTGTCTTGTTTCATATTTGATTTTTCGAATTTTATATAATGAATGTAGGTATACTATGGAGCTGATTTGGAAACTGGAACGCTAGGAAGTGGTTCCACAAAAAATCATCATTATTGATAGACTCTAAGATTGACCAGTACTTGTCATCAGTCTGGAATTTGAACTTCTTTGCACAGCTACCTGGTTCCATTGAGTTTTGAAGAGTGCGGCATCTCTGGGGTTGTTGTGCCATGGCTGTACATTGGAATGTGCTTCTCATAATTCTGTTGGGTAAGCTAAATTTGCATCTTCTATTCAATTTAGCAAGATATACTACTGTCGCTGATAGCTGTAATCTTCTTCTTAAATTACCTAAATACTTTCACATAAAATTAAGTATATAAAATCATTTAGAATTTGAATATTATCAGATTTTTGCTTCACATTTACTCAACAATAAAATGAAAATAGTTTGCATACCGTCCCGGGCGCCCTTGTTATGTACTCCCTCCGTCCCGCGAAGATTGAAGCCTTTCTTTTGGACACGGTAATTTAGGTACTGAAGTTTAGTAGTTAAAGTGGTGTGGGTATTTGTGTTTAAGATTATAATGAATTTTGATACTGTTTATTGTTTAACTTTGACTTAATATTATCATAGTGATGTAATTTGAGAAAAATATTCAAGTGTGGTCTTGTTAGAATCGTCTAATCGTGTAGTTTTAGAATATATATTTTATACAATTTTTATTTGTATCAATTTTGTAATATTAAGAGTTAAAGAAATATAAGGGACTTTGTGTAGGAAAGTAATAATGCATTGGAATTTGTGCAGAATAGTAAAAGTAAGTATTTTTAATGGGATTTGACAATAATTAAGATTCTAATCAAACTTATATTAATTTAATTTTTCTAAAAACGGAAAGGGTTCAAACTTCGTGGGACATCCCAAAAAGGAATATGGTTCAAACTTCGTGGGACGGAGGGAGTATTTGTTTTGTTAATTCGTATCATACTCTCTTATTAACTGTTATAAAAGTTTCCAAAGAATTTATTTTTTGCTCGACTTGAAAAATAAGAATATGTGACTTTAGGCTTGTATCTTAATTATGATGCCATAACTTTGATCTTAAAGCATATAGAAGACGACCATCTGCGCTCACTGAACTATCTGCATTGGGGAGATTCAAAAGTTTGGTATGGTGGGATGCCACTGCACTGGAAAATGCAATGAGAAAACACTTGCCGGATCTATTTGAAGAAGTACGTGATTTGCTGAATGAATTAGTAAGTTAACTGCAGTTTATTTGCACATATATAAACTTATATACGAGCTGGTTAATTTGTTCCTTGTATAGACATATACATGTAAGCTCTCAATTTTCTATGTGGTGTGGTGTGGTGTGGTGGTTGTCCATAAGCAGTTCTTGATTGATTAGACTTCAATTATAGTTTATATTGGGTTTTATTGGGATGTCACTTTGCTAAAGAATGATAATTGTTATTTCTGAAACCACAACGTCCTTGATCACCCCTCCCTTCACTTTGCATGTAACATCCAAATTGACCTTAGGTTTTGCTTGTGACATAGGTCACTTAGTTGTCTCCTTTAGTTCTGAAGTCTGATGGTGTAGCAGTGTACCGTGTTGTCCAGAATTCAGGGGGAGTTTGTTGTTACATTCCCCAGGGCTTATCAAGCTGGATTCAAAAGTGGCTTTAATTGTGCAGAGGCTGTGAATGTGGCTCCTATTGATTGGCTTCAACATGGGCGCAGTGTAGTAGAACTCTACAGTGGTCAACATCGCAAGATATCACTGTCACATGATAAGTTGCTTTTGACAGGGGCTAGGAAAAAAGTTTGCGCACTTTGGGAGATCTCTGTTCTCAAGAAAGAAACTTCGAAAAATCTAAAATGGAGATCTTTGTTCTGCGCACTTGGAAATCCTTCCATTGTTGAAGCACTGCTGCATTCGATCTCCATCTCAGAAAGGTCTTGATCGTAGTTTAAAATGACTATATATATGTAGAGTACTTGCATATGTAAGAACAATGTTTTATCTTGATTGAAAATACGGTATTATTCATCATTGTGATTCACAGATGTATATATATGTATTCCAAATTCTTGTTCATCACCTTTGCACGAAATAAAAAAAGTTTTATGGAAAAATGTATTTCATTTGAATTCAACAAAAAAATTGCAGATTTGTATTTAGATTGGTATTAGGAAACTAGAATATAAAAAAATTTAAAAAAATATATGTGGGAGGCGAGGACATGGGCGAGGAAGTAAGTCGTCACCTGTTTCCGCACCTATTTCCTCGCCCCTTTCCTTTCTTACATCGTCGCCCCGTTCCTCGCGCACGTCCTCGCCCACAGGCGAGGAAATGGTCGACTAACATCGGAACCCGATGATGCCGTAGGCGACAACCATGTTTCCTCATCTGTTTCCTCGCCTATAGCCCTAGGTGAGGACTTGGGCGAGGAAAAGCTGTCCTCGCCTTCCACCATTTTTTTCGTAGTGATATTGGCAAACTACGATGATCCTAAGCGTAAACCAGTTGATAAAAGTCAGCAAAGAAATGATTGGCTAAAATGGAATAATGCGATTCAGTCTGAATTAGACTCGTTGGCTAAAAGAAAAGTCAATTGACCAATAGTCCAAACACCCGAAAATATGATGCCAGGTGGGTACCGATGGGTATTAGTGAGAAAACAAAATGAAGCTCATGAAATTGTGAGATATAAAATAAGACTTGTATAGCCCAGGGTTTTTCCCAAAGACCGGGTGTTTATTTCGAGGAAATGGTCATGGATGGGATAACCTTCAGATATCTTGAGAGCCTTGCAGCAGATGAAAATCTTGATATGAGCCTAATGGACGTTTTTACCGCTTATCTTTATGACTCCATAGAAAATGATGTCTATATGAAAATTCCTGAAGTGATAAACATGTCTGAAGCATGTAAATCAAAGCCAAGAGATGCATACTCTATTAAATTGCAAGATCTCTGTATGGGCTCAGGCAATCTGGACGCATGTGATATAATTACCTCAGTGAAAGCTTAACAAAAGAATGTTATGTTAAGGACCCTATTTGTCTATGTTGTTGTCATCAAGAAAAATAGGTCAAATTTTGTAATAATTGCAGTATATATTGATGATCTCAACATAATTGGAACCCCCGGAAGAAGTCCAAAAAGCAGTTGAATTCCTGAAAAAGGAATTTTTTTTTGGAAGAGCCAAAGCCTGGAAAGGTGGATAAAATGAAAAATCAAAACAACAAAATAAGAAAGAAGAAAATCCGTGAGGACGACGAGAGCAACTAGTAACGGGGGAACCACACGCCGAAAGCATCCGCCGCAATATCCCCTATCACAAAATCAGGAGGGAAAGACTTTGGTAAAATTAAATTCTGTCTTGGTCTACAAATTGAGTACACTGAAAATGGAAAAAGCTGATTCGTTAAGTACCCCAATAGTCGTCATAGTAGTTGATCCAGAAAAGGATTCATTTAAACCAAAGGGAGAAAATGAAGGACTTGGCCCCGAAGTGCCATACCTTAGTGCCATTGGTGCATTAATGTACCTTGCAAATAGCATTCGACCTGATATATCGTTTGCTGGAAATTTACTAGCATGTTTTAGTTCATCTCTTACTCGTGGACATTGGTATGATATAAAGTACATCTTCCGCTATCTCTAAGGAACAAGTGATCTCGGATTGTTATATTCAAATAATTCTCGACATGAGTTACTTGACTTTGCTGATGCTAGATATTTATCTGATGCACATAAAGCCAAACTGCAAACTTGTTATATCTTTGCTTGTGGAGAAATTGCCATTTCTTGGAGTTCAATGAAGCAGACTTTACTACTTCCTACAATCATGTCAAAATTTTGGCAATTCATGAAGCCAGTCGAGAATATGTTTGGTTAAAATTAATGATCCATCATATCTTGAAAAATTGTGGGTTAATATCCGAGGAAAGCTTCCCTAAAAATACTATATTAAGATAATGCAGCTTGTATAGCTCAACTACAAGGGGATTATATCAAAGGTGATGTAACAAATTACTCCCTCCGTCCCACTCCAAGTGTCTTGTTACTGTTGGGCACGAGAATTAAGGTAGAGTTGGTTTGTGAGTATATGGTGGGGTCCACATAGTTGTTGGAGGCGAAAATTATTTCTATTTATAGAAAGAAGATATTTGTAATGGGACATCAAAAAATAGTAAGTAGGACATTTGGAATGGGACGGAGGGAGTATATTTCACCAAAATTCTACTACACTCATGATCTTCAGATAAATAGTGAAATCGATATGCAATAAATTCGATCAGAAAATAATTTAGCGGATCTATTGATCAAGGCATTGCCGACTGCAACATTCGAGAAACTCGCAAAGAGGATTGGAATGATTCGGCTACAAGATCTCCAATAATGTACAAAACAGGGGGAGCAATGCATACAAGAATACTGTACTCCTTTTTCTTCACTAGGATTTTTTCCCACATAGTTTTTCTTATTAATGTTTTAACGAGATATATATTTTATATAAATGACATCCATTGAGGAGTATTATACACCTACATGTATAGGTGTGGATGTCTGGTGACACAACGAGCCACCACCGTTCATTTAATTTGATGTGTAATTCCTCAATAGTTGTATAAATACTTGTATGTTGTTGGCAGACGGAAATGAGGAAGGAACTTTTGACTCTAATTGCCCATTTTTCCACTGCTTTCACTCAGCACTATACTATAATACTCCACACTAGCACTAGCAGATATATTATGAGCTATAAGCAACTTTTAGTTATTATTTACTCCCTCGTATTTTAAAAATGTTAACGTTGGCATAGTAAACACTATTCTTTGAGTAACTTTGATTTGACTTTTTAATACAGTTACATAAGATAAAACATAGTCAAGTGAGATCTTGTTAGGTTCGTCTAATCACATAGTTTTATGATATTAAAGTTTTAAAATTTTTTATTTTATAAAATTTGAGATATTACTCATTAAAAATAAATAGTGGATTGCGTGAAAATAATGAATGTTAAGATTTGTTGAATATGGAGGAAGTATATAACAACGCCCGATTAGTTAAAGCAAGTATATATATGTATCTAATATCTCGGATTCAATTCATATTCATCAAATTATTTGAATATTTGATAAGGTTTTGTATTTTAAATGGATTCCCAATTGATTCAAAATAACATTCAAATTCTTCAGTTCAAATATTTTTATTCGAATTAAGTATTCCAATTTTTTGCTTTATTGTATTCGAGTAAATGTATATATGTATGTAATTAAAGTATATGTTTATATATTGGTTAATGTCTAATTGACTATCTAGTAACGAATATTTGAATTTTAATTTTATATTTATTTTTGAATTGAATCGAATATTTATATCTATATATAGAAATAGATTTATATATATTAATTAAGGAAAATTAATTTACAGTATGTCATCTAGCATAGAGTATCTTAAGACAGGGTTGGTTGAGAATCGAATGCCTAATCATAAGGTTATAAGGCATGAGACTTGATCACTTTATAAAAGTTGAAGAGACGTGTTCGGTGGATAGATATTTCACATGAATGTCATCTGAGGTTAAGTTTGTGCCTTTCGGTACAAGTCAATCAGCAACAAAATTGGTTTAGGGGAGATTACAGTACCTGTCAGACTTTGTGAATGCTACCTCCGTTCTCATTTAAGTGCTCCATTTGCATAGTAGTAACTATTCATTGAGTAACTTTGATCAAATGTTTAACATAGTTCTATAAGATAAAATATAGTCAAGTGAGATCTTGTTAGATTCGTCTAATCACGTAGTTTTAGAATATCAAATTCTTATAATTTTTACTTCTATAAAATTTGAGTTATAAATATTTAAAAATGTGTATTGGACTGCGTGAAATGCAGAAGTAGAGCACTTATATGAGAACAGAGGAAGTATCATATTTGCCCCACATATAAAAGACGCATCTTTTATAGACAAAATGACCAAAAAAAACCTTCGATCGGCCACTTAGATTGGCCCGGTCAAAGCAATATATGACGGTATGCTTCTTGATTAAGATAATTAAACGTAATTAACAGAGCTTCAATCGGCTATTTTGGGGTTTAGATCGGACCGATCGAAGATATTTTAGCCGATCAAAGCTCCATTATTGGTGGACAACTGTACCGTCTGAATGGAGTTAATAGATTTCACATCTCAAATCTAGATTCACAGCACGAAACTTAATCTATTTGCTTGGAACAAATTTGAATTTCATTTTACTACCGTGCTTCTTTAAATTGCTACTGTGCTTTTTTAAATTCTCAGATCCGTCGTCATTTTTGGTTACTAGTAAGTTTCTAAGTTTTTGTTGCTTAAATTGATACTATGCTATTTTGTGTTTTGAAATATATTTCGGTATGCAAAATTGTAGATATATTGTGGCGATCGATTAATCAGTAACGTAAAAACATGTTGTTTTAATTATTAGTACATCCTTGTTTTTGCATTTTAATTGAATTTGTAGGGCAATTAAGTTTTAGTTTTAATTTTTCAGTTATTGCTGTTATTATTACGTATTTATTATTAAATGGTGATTATATTTAATTGGTTAGTATTTTAAATTGATATTATTTATGCATAAAAATGTTACAGTAATTATAAGCATATTTTGTTAGTATAAATTATTTTATTTGGACTTAAATTATATTTACATAAGAACAAGTGCAGGGACTTGATGACCCCGTGTTGTATGTGTATTATTCACACGGAACAATATCTTGGTTCGGTTTCGATGACTTCAATTGGTTCGAGGGCGAGCGGACCACAGGTAATAGAGATTCAAAAGACGTGAACCGTAAGTTTATATGTCTTATTTTTTATTATTTGGCGAGGTGCCATTACATGTTAATGAATTTTAATACGTCATTACATATTAAATATTTATTTTTGGTACAGACGTCCCACAACCATCTACAAGTTATAACCCAACAATCTTATATCCATTCGTGCCCACGATCCAGTCGGGAAGCATGACAGAAACGATATTCGAGAAACAACCACCGGATAACTTTTATGATTACTCGAATGTTGGTGTAAACAATGAGTTCTGGAATCGAGGGGAGAATGCGTACGGTGCAAGCAACATGGAAAATGTACCCGGATATGCGAGCGGGCACGTAGGATGGGTAAATAAAAATAATAAATGTATATGTTATTGCTAGATTATTATTATTATTAAAAATATTTTTTGTTGATAAAATTGATGACCTAGTGTTGTAGGTGTATTATTCACATCGAACAATGTCTTGGTTCAATTTTGATGGCTTCAACTGGTTCGAGTGCGAGCGGACCACTGGTAATAGAGATCTGGAAGACGTGAACCGTAAGTTCATATAGGTATTTTGATTACTTGGTGAGGTGCCATTAAATTTTAATGAATTTTAATACGTGTCATTATATGTTAAATAGTTGTTTAAGGTACAGATGTCTCACAACCGTCTACATGTTATAACCAACAATCCCATTATCCATTTGTGCCCATGATCCAGCTGGGAACCATGACAACGGTTGATGAAGAACTTTTATGATTACTCGAATGTTGGTGCAAGCAACAGTGAGTTCTTGAACATAGGGGAGAATGCGTATGGTGCAAGCAGCATAGAAAATGTAACCGGATATACGAGCGGGCACGCAGGATGGAGTAACATGTATGGAGGTGAATACGGACAGAAGAATGTAAGCCAGGGACGAAACACTATACATCAGGAGTGAAATAAGGGGGTGCGCGGTGGAGAAGATGTCGCGGAAGAGGAGAACCAGTTAGAGGAGAGCGAAGAGGAAGAATGGCGATCTTCGATGGACAATGAGGATGAGGACTCAGAGAGGAGGACTCAGACGATAGAGAGGAATAAAGGTTCCGGTCATTGAGTACGAGGAAGATTGAGAAATATTTCAAAATTTATATGGACATACACAACAAAAAAAATTGTCCAAACGCGCATGGACGACGAGGGTTACATGAAGAGCATGATCCGTTTTGGCAACATACTGAAGAAGAGTTCACAGTCCTGACACGAGCGGCGGAATGTGGAACCTACCGTGACCCCCTTGTGATTTGCCCGAGCAACATGCGGATCCGTACATGGACGATTCAGTTAATAGAATCCTGGCATGTGGGTCATTTTTTAGGACAAAAGAGAGGTTACAAGACAAGATTTTTTAGTATCTGGTAGAGTAGAGGGATGGCTACATGACCATTAAGTCGGACAAGCACAGGTATTGGGTGCGTTGTCTGTGGAGGGTTGTGATTTTAAGCTGCGTGCACGAGTGGATCAATGTGGGCAGTGTCCATGTTGAACCTACATACCTGCATGACGGATCCAGACTCGGTGAGAACACACTGACACTTGTACAGATTCAGGCTACGTTGCAACTGAATGGTGTCCATGTGTCGGTAGCTCTGGCTCGAAAAATAAGGTCACCTGCAATAGCATCTCTATTCGGGAACCACGACACCTTATTCCTGATGGTTCCATCATACCTGTACATGCTGGAGCAGCAAAACCCGGGAACTGTTACAGAATACATGTTGGACGGAAGGGTTATTTCAAATACGCTTTCTTCACGCTCGGTGCTTCCATTAGCGGATGGAATCGTATGCGGCCATTCATTCTAATCGACAGCTCACACCAGAAGGGATTGTACAATGGGATCTTATTCGTGGCCATGGCGAAGGATGGGAACAATATGATATTCCCGCTGGCTTTCGATGTAAGGCCAGTCGAGCCGGTCTCATCCTGGACATGGTTTCTTCTACAGTTGAGGCGGGCACTTGACATTCCTGAGGCAGTGCTGATAGTATACGATGGTTCTCTAGCAATAAGGACCACAGTTTATGAAGCCATCCCAATGGCGCATTACGTTCTGTGTTGCGTGCACCTCGGTATCGAAAATATTAGAACACAGGGGGAAGTCAACGGTGGACTTTTTCACGGCAGCAACCTATGCCTACAAGAACTCTGAGTATGGCGCCACATGACGACGTTGAAAGACCATTATCCTGGCGCGTATCGCTACCTTGTGGCCGTTATAGGACCGGCGAAGTGGGTGCATTGCCTTGTTAGTCGCTATGACATGATGACGATGAACATCATAGAGAGCATAAACCGGCCACTCCGGTGGGCAAGGATGCTACATGTTTGCTCCCTATTCGAGGTTATGCATGCCGTTATGGGGGACTAGTTCACGGAGAGGCACAATACGACAACACTTACCACTGGGGTCCTGACAGAATGAGCGATGGAATGTGTACTAAAGGCGAGGGAAGAAGGGCAACATCTGACCTGGGATACCAACAGGACGAACATGTACCTCATAGAGTAGAAAAATAAGTAAGACGTCACAGAAGAGAAAACTATTAGAGGAGAGCAAAAAGGAAGAATGGCGATCTTCGATGGACGATGAGGAGGACAACTCGGACAAGGAAGACAGAGATGATAATGAGGAAAAAGGGTTCCGGTCATTGACTACAAAGAAGATTGAGATATATTTCAAAATATAAATGGACATACACAGCAAAAAAAATGGTCCAAACATGCGTGGAGGGCGAGGGCTGCATGAAGAGCTTGATCCGCTTTGGCAACATAATGAAGAACCGTTCACGATCCCCGACATGAGCGACAGAATGTGGAACCTACCGCAACTGCCTTGTGATATGCCCGAGCAAGACGCGGATCCGTACATGGACCATTTGGTTGCTAGAATCCAGACGTGTGCGTCAGTTTTGAGATAAAAGCGTGGTTAGGGAAAAGCTTGTTAGTATCTCGTAGAGCAGAGGGGTGGCTATAAAGCCGTTAAGTCGGACAAGCACATGTATTGGGTGTGTTGTCCTGTGGAGGATTGTGATTTTAAGTTGCATGCACGAGGCAGTGGATCGACGTAGGTAGTGTGCATGTTGATCCCACATAGTTGCACGGCGGATCCAGACCATCCTGGAGCTACGACACTCCCATCCAGACATTTGGGTACCTACCTCGTAGATTAAATAGTTCTCGGTGAGAACACATTAACACCTATACTGATTCAGGCTACGTTGTAGTTGAAGGGTGTCCATGTGTCGGTAGTTGTGGCTCGGAAAATAAGGTCACATGCAATAGCATCTCTGTTTGGGAACCACAACTCCTCATTCCAGATGGTTCTATCATACCTATACATATTGGAGCAACAGAACCTGGGGACTGTTTGGCATGGATCTCTCAATGATATCAATAGCAAAGACAAGAAAAATAAAATGGATAGGGAAGCTCCTCACAATGGATGAGTTTTTGAGATGTAAAAACTAGGGTTTCCCCATCTCTTGTAAATCTCCAAAACAAGGATAAATCTATTTTGGAAATGCTTCAAGAATCCAGAATAGTGCACTTAGCTCAAGGCTAAACACAAATTATTTTGAGTTATGCACTCATGAGGATTTTAGGCTTCCCCAAGCTCTCAATGATCTTTTGAAAATAAAATAGAGAGATGTTCTCAAATAATATTAAGCAAAAGATGTCTTACAAAATGAGAGGAACACATATATATAGAGTCCCCAATGTCTTAGAAAATACAAGGGATTAAACAACTACCAAAAATAATTAAACAACTACCAATAATAATAATTAAATACGTTCGTCCTGTTTGTATTCCAGGAAGTCAGACGTTTCCCTTCTTCCCTCGCCTTTAGTACACATTCCGTCGCTCATTCTGTCAGGACCCTAGTGATAAGTGTTGTCGTATTGTGCCTCTCCGTGAACTAGTCCCCCATAATGGCATGCATAACCTCGAATAGGGAGCAAATTGGTAGCATCCTTGCCCACCGGAGTTGCCGGTTTATGCTCTCTATGATGTTCATCGTCATCATGTCATAGCGACGAACAAGGCAGTGCACACGAGCTCACTTCGTCGGTCCTGTAATGGCCACAAGGTAGCGATACGCGCTAGGATAATGGTCTTTCAACGTCGTCATGTGTTGCTCGTACTCGGAGTTCTTGTAGGCATAGCCTGCTGCCATGAACAAGTCCACCGTTGACTTCCCCCCGTGTTCTAATATTTTCGATGCGAGGTGAACGCAACACAGAACGTGATGCACCGTTAGGATGGCTTTATAAATTGTGGTCCTTATTGCCGGAGAACCATAGAATACTATTAGCACTACCTCAGGAATGCCAAGTACCCGCCTCAACTGCAAAAGAAACCATGTCCAGGATGAGACCGACTCGACTGGCCTTACACCGAGAGCCAGTGGGAATATCATATTGTTCCATCCTTCGCCATGGCCAAGAATAAGATCCCACTGTACGATCCCTTCTGGTGTGAGCCGTCGATTAGAATGAATGGCCACATATGATTCCATCCGCTAATGGAAACACCCAGCGCGAAGAAAGCGTATTTGGAACAACCCCTTCCATCCAACATGTATTCTGTAACAGTCCACGGGTTCTGCTGCTGCAGCATGTACAGGCATGATGGAACCATAAGAAATGAGGTGTCGTGGTTCCCGAACAGAGATGTTACTGCATGTGACCTTATTTTTCGAGCCAGAGCTACCGACACATGGACACCCTTTAGTTGCAACGTAGCCTGAATCTGTAAAGGTGTCAGTGTGTTCTCACCAAGCCTGAATCTGGATGTGATTATCGTTGCTCTAGGATGGTCTGGATCCGTCGTGCAGGTATGTGGGATCAACATGTACACTACCCACATTGATCCACTACCTTGTGCGCGCAGCTTAAAATCACAACCCTCCACAGACAACACACCCAATACATGTGCTTATTTTACTTAATGGTCACGTAGCCACCCCTCTGCTCTACCAGATACTGAAAAAACGTGTCTTGAAACCTCTCTTTTGTCCCAAAAAATGACCCATGCGCCAGGATTCTATCAACCCAATCGTCCATGTACGGATCCGCGTGTTGCTCGGGCAAATCACAAGGCTGTCGCGGCAGGTAACACATTCCGCCGCTCGTGTCGGGGACTATGAACTCTTCTTCAGTGTGTCGCCAAAACAGATCATGCTCTTCATGCAAACCTCGCCGTCCCGGCGTGTTTGGACCATTTTTGTTGTTGTATATGTCCATATAAATTTTGAAATATTTCTCAATCTTCCTCGTACTCAATGACTGGAACCTTTATTCATCGCTATCGTTTAAGTCGTCCTCCTCTGAGTCGTCCTCCTCATCGTCCATTGAAGATCGCCATTCTTCCTCTTCGCTCTCCTCCAACTGTTTCTCCTTTTCCGCGACATCTTCTCCACCGCACTCCCCCTTATTGGACTTCATATGTGTAGTGTTTCCTCCTTGGCCTACATTCTTCTGTCCGTATTCACCTCCATACATATTACTCCATCATGCATGCCAGATCGTATATCCGGGTACATTTTCTATGTTGCTTGCAGCGTACGCATTCCCCCCTCCCCCCGATAAGAACTCACTGTTTCTTGCATCAACATTCGAGTAATCATAAAAGTTCTTCATCGGCTGTTGCCCGAATATCGTTTCTGTCATGCTTCCCAGCTGGATCGTGGGCACGAATGGATAATGAGATTGTTGGCTATAACTTGTAGGCGGTTGTGAGACGTTTGTACCTTAAACAATTATTTAACATATAATGACACATATTAAAATTCATTATGTAATGGCACCTCACCAAATAATCAAAACTAAGACATATATAAACTTACGATTCACGTCTTCCGGATCTCTATTACCAGTTGTCTGCTCGCACTCGAACCAATTGAAGCAATCGGAATTGAACAAAGACATTGTTCCATGTGAATAACACACCTACAACACCAGGTCATCAATTTTATCAACAGAAAATATTTTTATTAAAAATAATAATCTAACAATAACATATACATTTATTATTTTTATTTACCCAAAATATTTAATATAATAAAATATTTTTTAATAAACCCAAGTCCCTGCACTCGTTCTTATCAATTTAAAATACTAACTAATTAAATATAATCACCGTTTAATAATAAATGCGTAATAATAACAATAACATTAACTAAAAATAAAATAAAATTAAACTTAATTACCCTACAAATTTAATTAAAATGCAATAACAAGGTTGTACTAATTAAAATAATATGTTTTAACGTTAGTGATAAATCGATCACCACAATATATCAACAAATTCACATCTACACTTTTACATATTGAAATATATTTCTAAAAAAAAAAACAAAATAGCAATTTATTCAACCAAAACATAGAATAATAACTTAAGTAACAAAAACTTAGAAACTTACTAGTTATCAGAAGTGATGCCGAATCTGAGAATTTAAAAAAGCATAGTAGCAATTTGAAGAAGCATAGTAGAGAAATGAAATTTTTGTTCCAAGCAAAGAGATGATGTTTCATGCTGTGAATCTAGATTTGAGATGCGAAATATATTGATTCCATTCAGACGGGACAACTGTCCACCAATAATGGAGCTTTGATCGGCTAAAAATACCTTCGATCGGCCCGAACTAAACACTAAATAGCCGATCAAAGCACATGTTAATTTTACCACTTCGATCGACCATTAACAGCTTCTATTGGTTCGATCTAAATCCCAAAATAGCATATCGAAGCTCTGTTAATTACGTTTAATTACCTAAATCAAGAAGCACACTTCGAAATATATCTGCTAGTGCTAGTGTAGGATTACAATAGTATAGTGCAGACTAAAAGTCGTGAAAAATAGGCAATTCGAGTCAAAAGCTTCTTCCTCATTTTCGTCTGCCAACATACAAGCATTTATACAACCATTAAGGAATGACTCATCAAATTAAATTAAAGGTGGCGGCTCGTTATATCACCAGACATCCACAGCTATATATTTAGGTGCATAATACTCCTCATAAAATGTCTTTTATATAAAGAATATGCCTAGTTAGAACCTTACTAGGTAAAAACCCTTGTGGGAAAAAAATCATAGTGAAGGAAAAAGAGTACATTATTCTTGTATTCATTGCTCCCGTTGTTTCGTACATTATTGGAGATCTTTTAGCGTATCATTCCAATCCTCTTTATGAGTTTCTCGAATGTTACAGTCGGCAATGCCTTGATAATAGATTCGCTAAATTATTTTCTGATCGAATTTGTTGCATATCGATTTCACTATTTTTCTGAAGATCATGAGTGTAGAATAATTTTGGTGAAATATGATTTGTTCTATCTCCTTTGATATATCCCACTTGTAGTTGAGCTACGCAAGTTGCATTATCTTCATAGAGTATTATTAGGGAAAGCTTTTCCTCTAATATTAACCCACAATTCTTCAAGATATGAGGGGTCATTAATCTTAACCAAATACATTCTCGACTGGCTTCATGAATTGCCAATATTTAGGCATGATTGGAGGAAGTAGCAGATAAAGTCTGCTTCATTGACCTCCAAAAAATGATAGTTTCAACACAAGTAAAGATATAGCCAGTTTTCGATTTGGCTTTATGTGGATCAGATAATCATCCAGCATCAGCAAAGTCATGTCGAGAATTAATTCAATATAACAATCCGAGATCACTTGTTCCTTGAAGATAGCGGATATAAGACTACGAACACAAACCAAAAGTGTGCCTTCAAAGCGGGAGCTAAGTATATCATTTCAATGTCGTCGAGTGGGAGATGAACTGAAACGTGCCAATAAATTTACAGCAAACGACATATTAGGTCGAAAGCTACTTGCAAGGTACATTAATGCACAAATGGCACTAAGGTATGACCCTTCGGGGCCAAGTCCTTCTTCATTTTCTCCCTTCCATTTAAATAAATCATTTTCTGGATCATGCTCTCATAACCATTGAAGTACTTCGCGGATGAGCTTTTATTATTCTCTAAAGCCACTGTTGCCCAGGCTAATACAATTAACTCCATCCTAACCTCTTTTTGTGAGCTGTCTGGGCTTTTCATTAGCTTACAGAAATCAAGGGTGTGCTTTGGTAAAGCTGTTGATCGAGCCACTAGACACAACATTGTCTCGGTACTGGGATATCAAAGCATGAGCAGTTTGGGAACCTAACTGGGAACCCCAACTACTGTAGGCAGACGTAAACTTGCTGACTTTAGGTTCTTGATTGATAAACTCAACTCCAAACTGAGTGGTTGGTTGGGGCGTTATCTCAGCTTTGTTGGTAGGATCACCTTGATAAAATCAGTTTCTGAAACCATTGGCACATACTTTATGCAAGTATTACGACTTCCCTATAGATCATTGAATGAAATGGAAAGAATCATATGTGACTTCCTATGGGGATCGAATGCAAGTGGCAGAAAACTACACTTGTTGGCCTGGGACCGAATCACGCTTAGCAGAAACTAAGGGGGCCTTGGCATCTGCCGCTTGAAAGACATGAATGAAGCACTCCTTATGAAAGCTTGTTGGGGCCTATTCACTAGAGAAACCCTTTGGACGTATCTTGGTGAAGATATGATATGGCTGGGCAGGCCATAAATTCAAATAACGCCCCCAATCATACTCAAACTTTGCCAAAGACATATCAACAATGTGGCCTACTTTCTCCTCCTTTGTAGGCTGGAAGATTAGAAATGGTAGGAACGCCCTTCTTGACTGATGCCTGGACTGATAACACCTCTCTTTTGCAGGAACGTGTATCCAGACCCCTTACCCCCAAGAAGCAACTCGCACGATGGCTTCTTATACGGACGATACGGGTTGGAAAAATGACGAACTCACTAATACTCTCATAACTGAAGGACTGCAATTGCTGCAGATTACGTCACCCCCTATAGATACCCCACGGTTGATCGCCCCTTTTGGTGTCCAAATCCAAAAGGCACTTTTTCCATCAGTAGCACGATGGAGCGATTTGAGGAGATGCGGAATCAGACTACGACAAATATAGACTGGATGAATATTTGGAGATGGTTGGCTTCACCAAGGGTGAGAGCATTCCTGTGGCTGGTAGTTCACAATGGGCTCGACTCGTGTTGAAAGGAAGAGAAGGAATATTACTACAGATGAGGGATGCCGGAAATGTACGAAGGAGGAAAACAATCTTCATACACTGAGGGACTGCAACACCTCCGCACAAGTTTGGAGTAGGTTGGGGTTTTTCTAACCTCCAGGATTTTTGGGTAGTCAATTCTAAGGAGTGGATTTAGGCGATGCAAAGCTCGATCATAAGAGATGGTGCGTCATCTTTGTTTGGATACGGTGCCTGGATGATTTGGAAAGCTCGTTGCACAGAGTTATATAGAAATGAAGCCATCCAATGGGATAGGCTCCAGATGAAAGTTAGCAAAGCTTGCAGTGAGTATTGGGCTGCCAGGAAGGAGATACGGATTTATGGCATCAAATTTTGGAGTTGCAGCAGGGAAAAGTGGGAGAAACCCGCTGAGGGATGGGTTAAAGCAAACTCATAAGCCCCCATAACTAGTGGCACCTCGTGGCAGGAGGATTCTTGAGAGACATGAATGGGTAGTGGCTGCATGTCGTGCGAGCCAAAGGTCCTCAAATGGAAGTTGCTCGGGCAGAGGCTTGGGGAGTACTCTTTTGCATGCAAATGGCATGGGATCTGGGTATCAAAAGATTTGAGATCGAATAGGATAATGCCTCTATAATTCAATTATCCAAGTTGCACAGGCGAACCTTGGGCTGCATGACCGTTTCTTAATGCAAATCCAGGTTATGAGGTCTTGGGAATGGGAAGTCAAGTTCAATTATGCTCCTAGAGAATGTAATATAGCAGCCGATCACCCGGATAGAATTGAGTACTTTACTAGGCATCCCCATAGGCTCTTGAATGTATTAGAATGTGATTTACTAGGCTTGTCATATGGCAACCTATTCTTGGAATAAATGTTTGCGGCCCTCTATTTCTCAGGAAAAATATAATCACCGTTTAATAATAAATGCGTAATAAATAACATTAACTAAAACAAATAAAAATAAAAACTTAATTGCCCTACAAATTTAATTAAAATGCAAAAACAAAGTTGTACTAGTCATTAAAAATAACATGTTGTGACGTTAGTGATAAATCGATCACCACAGTATATCAACAAATTCACATCTACATTTTTACATACTGATATATATTTCAAAACACAAAAAAGCACAGTAGCAATTTAAGCAACAAAAACTTAGAAACAACAACTTAAGCAACAAAAACTTAGAAACTTACTAGTTATCAGAAATGACTCTAGATCTGAGAGTTTAAAAAAGCACAGTAGTAAAATGAAATTCAAATTTGTTCCAAGCAAAGAAATGAAGTTTCGTGTGTGAAATCTAGATATGAGATGTGAAATATATTGACTCCATTCAGACGGGACAACTATCCACCAATAATGGAGCTTTGATCGGCTAAAAATACCTTCGATCGGCCTGACTAAAAACTAAATAGCCGACTGAAGCTCCATGTTACTTTTACCACTTCGATCGGCCATTAACAGCTTCGATTGGTCAGATCTAAACCCCAAAATAGTCGATCGAAGCTATGTTAATTATGTTTAATTACCTTAATCCAGAAGCATGCTTAGATCGGCCGGCCGTCATAGCTTCGACCAGCCCGATCTAAGTGGCCGATCGAAGGTGTTTTTTTTTTGTCATTTTGTCTATTAAAGTTACATCTTTTATACATGCGGAAAATAAAATATTAACAAAGTTTGACGGGATACTGTGGTTTTCCCTAGCACAAGATAAAATGGGTCAAAACCTTTACCACTTTTAGGGCATCACCAGGTGCCCTACGAAATTGCTCATTCTTTAAGGCTATACGAATCTGAAGCATTCTTGAGCACTTGCCGGTAACTCGAGAAAACACCCCCAGCTGGGGACCATCTGACGAGTATAGCTGGAAATCCATCCAGCCATACCACAATCCAGTGATCAGTGCGTGCTCCTGTTGTCCATATCGGATAAATCGTCCGCAAATCCAAAACCAGACTGCAGTGCCCCCCCCCCCCCCCCCCCCACCCCACACCTCACCCTCATCAGGGTATTGGAACAGTGGAACACACACTCGAGGTACAATATCTCGGCTATAGCCAGGGCGACCATGATGCTGTCGGCCTAAAGCGGCTTGTCCGCAGCCGTCGCTCCTCTAAATAAATACAATAAACATGAAGCCCTGAGCTCCTCTAACCCGACCGGGTCCCTCTGCTCCAACTCACGCACTATGTTAGGGATAACTAAGGTGCGGACATCAATGCGAACAAACGACCAATCTCCCTACAGTTTCCAATTATATAATGTCAAAGAAAAAACTTGATAAGAATGATTTTTTTTTAATTGATGTAACATCCACATTTTCAGGGCAGCGGAAAGATAGGGCGTTACTCTAGATGTTGCCGGCTCTGGAGTGAATGCTAATCCCACAAACCAGCATGAGCGCTTTCCAGTGAGCTTTTGGTCTCACTCATGCACAACCTAGGAGATTTCCGAGGAGGTCCCCATCCTAAAATTGGTCCAAGCAAGCACGCTTAATATTGGAGTTCTTAACGAATGGTTACCAAGAAAGAAAGGTATCTTGTTAGTATGTGTAGCTTATTTCATTCCATTTAAGCCATTCTTCAAGTTATTACATTCCTCATCTCTTAAGACCGTAACGTCCTCATTGCGCTCGGCCATCCACATCCTTGGACGCCTCATCCATCCACATCCCATTGATCTTTCACCTCGCTAGGCGCTTGAATACCACGGCACGCGGTCGCGGTCTGGCTCTGATACCATTTGTAAGACTGAGCGTTACTCTAGATGTTGCCGACTCCGGAGTGAAGGCTGATCCAACAAACCAGCATGAGCTCTTTCCAGTGTGCTTTTGGCCTCACTCAGGCACACCCTAGGAGATTTCCTAGGAGGTCACCCATCCTAGAATTGGTCGAAAGCAAGTCATTTAAGCCATTTTCTGGGATATTACATTAAAGGTACCTTGTTGGTATGAATAATTTATTTAACTTTATTTAAGGCATTCTCCAAGGTATTACAGTTATATTTATTGATTATATTTACAACCCTAAACCCTCAACAATTAAAGTTGAGTTATTTCCTTAATATTTACAGTAGTAGCAAGCCTTTTTAATTAATAATTTTTATAATAAATTTATTGATAATTTTTACAACCCCAAACCCAAACCCATAAATAGTCTTTTTAATTAATTTTTATAATAACTTAACTAATAATTTTTATAACCCCAACCCCAAACCCTAAACCCTAAACCTTAAAAGAATTATTTCTTTAAAATTTATAATAAATTGTATTTCTAATTAATAATTTAATAATTAATAGTTTTTATAACCCTAAAGCACAAACCCACAACCCTAAACCTAAACCATAAAAAAATATTTCTTTAATATTTATAATAAATAGTCTTTTTAATTAATAATTATTATAATAACTTAATTAATGAAGTGATTTTTTAACCCACAACCCTAAACCCTAAACCCTAAAACAATTAATACTTTAAAATTTATAATAAATAATCTTTAAATTAAAATTTTTCATAATAACTTTATTGATAATTTTTACAACCCTAAACCCTGATAAAAGTTAGTATTTCTTTAAAATTTATAATAAATAGTCAGTTTAATTAATAATTTTTATTATAACTTTATTGATAATTTTATAACCCTAAGCCCACAACCTTAAACCCTAAACCCTAAAAGAATTATTTCTTCAAATTTATAATAAATAGTCTTTTTAATTAATATTTTTTATTATAAATTTATTGATAATTTTCATAAACCTAAACCCACAACCCTAAACCCTAAAAAATTATGTATTTAAAATTTATAAGAAATAGCCTTTTATTTAATAAGTTTTATAATAACTCTATTGTAACTATTATTTGTAATTTATAATTATGATAGGCGTCATTGTTACAAAAAAATATGATAATAACTTTATTTTGTCATTTTTACAATGGAATACTTTATTATGTAAATATTTACAATTGAACAATTTATCATGTAAATTGAATAATAATTTATACCCAAATACACAATAAATTAGCAAATTAGTTCATATAAATATTTTTTTGAGAGAGCAATTAATTCATATAAATTCATATACCAAATAACAACAAATAAGCAAATAAATTCATAAAATCTAATAACACAAATTTGCAAATAAATTTAAAAATTCATCACATCCAACAGTGGATAACAAATTATATACCGAAATAAACAATCACAATAATCATTCCTAATCCATATTTGTAATAAATTAATAAGCTAAAAATTTTTATTTTTATTTTTAAAGGGCGTATCAGCTAACAATTTTTTTTAGAAGCCATTGAAGGCTTGGAAAGGATGGTGGAAGCTCATGCCACATAATTACAGAGGGTCGTGTGGGATTGAAACCTAGATTGGAAGTTGGGGAGTTACCACTTGTATAAGTCCCAACCCTAAGCTAACAAATTTTTTTTGGAGAATAAGCTAATAAATTAGAACATATGCATACAACAAAAATAAATAAATAAATAAAGATTGCAGTTCGCAAGGGTGAGGGGGAGGAGGGTGATCGGAAAATCTGACCCGGATGGCGTCGGTGCTGGAAGGGGGCATGGGCTGCCTGGGGGGCTGACGAAGGCGCTGGTTGCGGCGGTGACGAAGGCGCTGGTTGCGGTGGTGGCGATGGCGGCGCCGGTTGATATCGAGCCGCGAAATAATCAGCCACCACACTCTCCAATCCTCCAAAAAAATCTCCTAAACTGGGATCATCCATCTCTCCAATCGTTTTCCGAGCCTCCGGTATATTAAAAATGGTGATATCGGGGGGTAAAGTGGCCAGAGACGAGTGCTGCTGCTTGGGAGCGTTGTTAGATGAGATGGGGGAAGAAAGGGAAAGTGGGGAGTTTTAAGTTAGGGCACAGCGTGTCTTGTACGCTGCTGCTGCTGCTTCGGTCGAAATTTATATTACCTTCGATCGGCCCGATGGAATCTAAAAAACTGGTTGGCTCTCACAATCTTGTTGGAAAACGGCATAAACGTCAAATGCCGTATTTGTTGAAGCCATCAAAGTAATAGTACGGCGCCATCCGAGTTGATTTCTCATCTACGGCGCCGAAAGTATTGAAGCCACCGCAAGAACAGTTTAGCATATGTTCGTTGTCTGTTATATGTTTTCATTTCTATAAATAGGTACTTCCATTGTTGTAAAACTCAGAGCGAAGCAAAGCAAGAAATCTAAAGAAAGCTTTAGCTAAACAACTCTCCGCTTTTGGTTATCCTTTTTAGATATCAAAAGTGTAAAGTATTCTTGTGTGTGTGAGATATCAAAATCTACAAATTGGTATCAGAGCTTGAGTGATCCGAACTCAGAGCAAAAATAATTTGAGTATAAACACTCAAATTTAAAAGAATTAAGAAGTTGAGAGCAACTTAACTGTTGTATCTCATATCCCATTTCTGGTCCATCCAGCTCCATCTCCGGCGAACCCGCACCGCCACAGCGCCGCCCAGCCCAAGCCGCGTTGTCCGTTGCTCCCTCCACCGAGCACAGCCCTCCAGCACCGTCCCTGCCGTGCGTCACCTCTTGGCTGTCAAACTGGTGAGGGCAGGAGACTCAACATTAAAGTGAAAGCAGCAAGATAGTCCAGATTCCTCCGTTGATTCAATTCATATTCCTCCATTTAAAAAAAAAGAGGAAGTCCTGGAGACAGATATTAAAGTGGAGGAGTAAAGTTGTTGGGCATTTATTTCAAAGACCTGGCAACGAATTCAATTTTGGTTACACAAGAGGTGAGACAAGTCAAAAAGAAAATATTAAAAAAAAAAAAAGGAAAAGAGGAAGTGGTGCGGTTGATTGAAGAAAATTCCAGATTTTGATTCAAATAGCTTGCCACCACCTCCAGTTTTCATTTCTCTAGGTAGTTAATGCTCTGACCTGGCATCATCCTATCAATCCACTCTTGGATCTATTTGGCCTGTCAAGGAGTAGTTCAAAATATTTAAGGAGTTGGGCCACCTTACTTTAATTGCATTGAAGAGAGTTCAAATGGCGAATATCACGGGACAAATGTCACTGCCGCAGCTTACGAAAGCAAATTATGAGAAATGGAGTATTCAAATTAAAGCACTTCTTGGAGCTCAAGATGCATGGGACGTGGTTCAAAATGGTTTTGTAGAACCAGAAAATACCGGGAAATTAACTGCAGCAGAACAAAAAGCATTGAAAGATGCACGGTCCAAAGATAGCGGAGCCCTGTACATGTTATTCCGAGCCGTTGACGAATCAGGCTTCAAAAAAATATCTGGTGCCACCACCTCAAAAGAAGCGTGGGACATCCTCGAAAAATCATTCAAAGGAGCCGACCGGGTAAAGCAGGTGCGTCTCCAAACACTTCGTGGAGAACTTGAAAGCATGAAAATGAGGGAGTCAGAAAACGTGTCCGACTACATCACCCGTGTCCAGACCGTGGCAAACCAACTCAATCGGAATGGAGAAGAATTGTCCGATGCCAGAATTGTTGAGAAAATATTGAGATCATTAACTAATGATTTCGAAAATGTTGTGTGCGCGATTGAAGAATCGAAAGACCTGAAAGTGCTCACTGTTGAAGAGCTCACTGGATCTCTCGAAGCACACGAACAAAGAAAAAAGAAAAAGAAAGATGAGTCACTCGAGCAGGCACTCCAGACCAAGGCATCAATTAAAGATGAAAATGTTCTCTACTCTCGAAACTTTCGGGGGAGAGGACAAAACTGTGGAAATCGTGGACACGGTCGTGGTATCCAAAGCAATAATTATGAAAGGTACCAGAGGGACAGATTCGAATCAAGCCAAGCAAACTGGCATGGAAGAGGACGCGCTCGAGGAAGAGGCGGTCGATCAAATTTCTCCAACGTCAAATGCCAAAAGTGCCACAAATATGGTCATCATTCCGACGACTGCAACAACGAGGGTTGTTACAATTGTGGCAAGATGGGACACTTTGCAAAAGAGTGTCGGGCCAACAGACGAGTGGAAGAGACAACCAACCTAGTCGTGGAAGACAAAGCAAATGGAGGTGTTCTCATGATGGCGCACAACGATGTCAACGATGACACATCCTGGTACCTCGATTCTGGAGCAAGCAACCACATGTGCTATGATGAACATCTATTTAAAGAAATGCAGAAAGTTGACAATGGTCATGTATCATTCGGAAATGCATCAAAAGTGCAAATCAAAGGCCGTGGTACGATATGTTTCACACATAATGATGGCTTGATAGGGACAATCCAAGATGTCTACTATGTCCCAGACCTCAAAAACAACATCTTGAGTCTTGGCCAGCTCGCAGAGAAAGGTTACTCAACCTTTCTAAAAGATCAGTCTCTGCACCTGAGGGACAAGCAAGGACGTATGATAGCTCGAGTCGAAATGGAAAGAAATCGGATGTACAAGTTGAACCTGAGAAACTTGCAGGGGAAATGCTTACAAGTCAAAGAAGAAGAAAAAGCGTCGCTATGGCATCACCGCTTTGGCCACTTACATTATGATGGCCTGAAAAAGCTAGTGAAGATGAAGATGGTGAAAGGACTGCCTAGCATGGATTTTGGAGGAGAATTTTGTGAAGATTGTGTACTCGGGAAGCAAACAAGATCCTCATTTCAAAAGAATGCCGAATATGAAGCGAAGCATCCGCTTGAGCTGATCCACACCGATATATGTAGACCAATTACTCCCGAATCTTTCAGCGGAAAGAGATACTTCATCTCCTTCATCGATGATTTCTCTCGAAGGACGTGGGTCTATTTGCTGAAGGAAAAATCCGAGGCATTCAAGGTGTTCAAAATATTCAAGGCGAGCATTGAAAAAGAAACTGGCAGATCCATCAAAGCAATTCGATCTGATAGAGGAGGCGAATACACCTCGACAGCCTTCCGAGAGTACTGTGAACGAGAAGGCATAAGAAGATTTCTGACAGCACCATACTCGCCCCAACAAAATGGAGTAGCTGAAAGGAAGAATAGGACCATTCTAGATATGGTTCGGTCGATGCTGAAAAGCAAGAAGATGCCAAAAGAATTCTGGGCAGAAGCTGTGATGTGTGCCGTCTACATACAGAATCGGTGCCCACACATGAAGTTGAATAATCGAACACCACTGGAAGCATGGAGTGGTAAGAAGCCTACCGTCTCTCATCTAAAAATATTCGGTAGTGTAGCCTACACACATATACCAGATCCGCGAAGGATGAAGCTGGAAGATAAAAGCAAAGCATATGTTTTTGTCGGATATGATGGACTGACAAAAGGGTATAAGCTGTATGACCCGATAAGCAAGAAGGTGATCGTGAGTCGAGATGTGCGAGTGAATGAAGCAAGTGAATGGGACTGGAATAACTCAACAGAAGTTACCAACAAAGTCGGAGAATCGTCAGCTGTTGTTCCGACAATTATACCGACAAATCCTGAAATTGTCGAAGAAAATGAAGAAGAAGATGAGCCACGACAACCCCGAATGAGAAGTCTCCAAGATTTATACGACTCTACAGAGGTACATCTTGTATGTTTGTTGGCAGATGCTGAAAATATCAAGTATGAAGATGCTGTACTAGATGAAAAATGGAAGTTAGCCATGGATGAAGAAATTGAAGCAATCGAGCGCAATAACACATGGGAGCCCACTGAATTGCCCAAAGGAAGTCAGGCCATTGGAGTGAAATGGGTTTATAAGAAAAAGATGAATGCACAAGGGGAGATTGAAAGATACAAAGCTCGGCTTGTCGCAAAGGGATACAAGCAAAAGGAAGGAATCGATTATGATGAAGTCTTTGCCCCTGTCGCAAGAATGGAGACAGTCCGGCTACTCATTTCTCAAGCTGCTCAGTACAAATGGCCAATATTCCAAATGGATGCCAAGACAACATTCTTAAATGGTGTACTCGAAGAAGAAGTCTACATTGAGCAACCACCAGGTTATCTGAAACTTGGAGGAGAAACGAAGGTGTTGAAGTTAAAGAAAGCGCTTTACGGGCTAAAGCAAGCACCGCGAGCGTGGAATACTCGCATTGATGCATATCTCAAGGAGAATGAGTTTGAGCAATGTCCCTACGAGCATGCCCTCTACATCAAGAAAAATGGAGAAGTTAGACAAACCGAAAGAGGCATCTTTGTATCACAAGAGACATATACGAAGAAGATCTTGAAAGAATTCAAGATGGAGAAGTGCAACCCCGTATCAACACCTATGGAACCTGGAGCAAAACTTTCAAAGTTTGATGAAGGAGAACAAGTTGATCCAGGAAGGTACAGAAGCTTGGTTGGAAGCCTTCGCTATCTCACATGTACAAGGCCAGATATTGCACTAAGTGTTGGCATTGTGAGTCGGTTCATGGAGAACCCAACTTACTCACACTGGAAGGTGTTAAAGAGAATCCTCAGGTACATTCAAGGAACAATGTCACATGGATTTTTCTACTCGAGGACAGAAGATTACAAGTTGATTGGATACTCTGACAGTGATTGGTGTGGAGATATTGATGATCGAAAAAGTACTGCAGGGTATGTGTTCTTTCTGGGAAATACTGCTTTCACTTGGCTTTCAAAGAAGCAGCCGATCGTGACGCTCTCAACATGTGAAGCTGAATATGTAGCAGCATCTTGGTGTGTATGTCATGCTGTATGGCTCAGAAATCTATTGAGCAAGATGGAGATGAAGCAGTCAAGCGGAATAGTGATTCACATAGACAACAAATCCGCAATTGAATTGGCGAAGTATCCAGTGAATCATGAAAGAAGCAAACACATTGATGTTCGTTTCCACTTCATCCGAGATCATGTGAAAAGCGGAAATGTGGAACGAATGCATGTGGCAAGCCAAGAACAAGTGGCAGATATATTTACAAAGCCATTGCCAAAGGTACTGCTCAACAAGTTCAAGAAAATGATAGGGATGATAGATGGAAGAAGCATTTGAAGTTTACGGGGGAGTTTTGTTGGAAAACGGCAAAAACGTCAAATGTCGTATTTGTTGAAGCCATCAAAGTAATAGTACGGCGCCATCCGAGTTGATTTCTCATCTACGGCGCCGAAAGTATTGAAGCCACCGCAAGAACAGTTTAGCATATGTTCGTTGTCTGTTATATGTTTTCATTTCTATAAATAGGTACTTCCATTGTTGTAAAACTCAGAGCGAAGCAAAGCAAGAAATCTAAAGAAAGTTTTAGCTAAACAACTCTCCGCTTTTGGTTATCCTTTTTAGATATCAAAAGTGTAAAGTGTTCTTGTGTGTGTGAGATATCAAAATCTACAAATCCTTGGCCACAGTTTAGGTTTGAAGTCATGTGGCATTCACTACCTAATTATTTTCAAAACCTATTTTAGTCTATTATATTTCTCTTGTGGCCTCAGATTTCTTTTTTGCAAAAAATGTTTTGGATGAGCCCTTTGGCTATCTTCCCATGTCCTACTTTTACATGCAATTAATTTACATACAGGGTGGATAACCTATTTCTGTGGTTACTGACGATGCTTTTAATGATGTTATTTTCTTTTTATAGTTTTTTATTTATGATTTTATATTTTCAATATCTATTCGCTAACTGCAGTACTTTATGTAGTGTTCGTTAGACTATTACCACCCCAACCACCCAATCATCCAATCATTTTATTATTTAATTAATTTCTCTCCTCCAACTCATCAATATCCATCCCAACCCAACCACCACAATTTTACATACTCTATCAATAACCACCCAACCATCCAACCACAATATTGTATATAATTTTAAATTATATTGAAATATAAAAAATTAATGTATCAAAAATATAAAATATTTTATCTTATTTATAAAGAATAAAAATCTAGAATCTTAATATATTTTTTATTTATTTTTATTTTATGTAAATTTTAAAATGGGTTAAAATTCTCAAAATTGATATATTATGTACTTAACAAAAATATAACAAGAGTTGTCTCTATTTGAAGAGAACGAAAAATTATAAAATTTGGTATATCTTAAATTTATATTTATTTATTTATATAAAAGATATAATTATTTTATTATGTAAATTTTAAAAAATCACTTGACCCATGAAATTGAGACAGGTGTCACAATCCAATTGGCCAAAATTAAAGAGACCAATGGTCTCATGGTTGATGCAACCACCATCCTTTTTTTTTTTTTTTTTTAAACTGATGCTTACGTGGCGGAGACCGGTGTCATACAGGATCATGGATAAACATAGTCTTAGACTAGTTATATCCATGATCCCATCCCAAGAGACCCAACCTCCACATAGGCATTTTTAAAAAAAAATAAAACAAAAAAAAAATTAAAATGAAGATGGTTGGGGGATGGTGGTCGACCAATGCCCAACCAAAGACCACTTGGTCTCTTTCTTTGGGCCAATGGGATGGAGACACTTGTCTCCATTCTATTGGTCAAGTAATTTTTTTAAATTTATATAATAAAATGATTATATCTTTTATATAGATAAATAAATAAAATTTTTTAATATACCAAATTTTATAATTTTTCATTCTCTACAAATAGAGACCACTCTTGATATATTTTTGTTAAATACATAATATATCAATTTTGATATATTTAACTCATTTTAAAATTTACAGAAAATAAAAATAAATAAAAAATATATTATTATTTTAGATTTTTTATTCTTTACAAGTAAGACTAAAATATTTATATTTTTGATACATTATTTTTTTTATATTTCAAACTAATCTAAAATGTATAAATTAAAATAATTATTTATAATATTGTGGTTGGATGGTTGGGTGGTTATTGATAAAGTATGTAAAATTTGGGTGGTTGGGTTGGGATGGATATTGATGAGTTGGAGGAAAGAGAAATTAATAAAATAATGAGATGGTTGGATGGTTGGGTGGTTGGGTTGGTCATGGATATTGGTAGTCTTAGGGCTGGCCAGTGGCCTCGGCCTTATTTCCTGGTCTTTTAATTCTCTTGGTTTGATTGTTGTTTTCTCTATTATCTTAATCTCCTCGTACGTCTAGTCCGTTATAGTAATACACCAATAATGATATAATAATATCAATAATTAAGTTATTATTCTAGTAATTAACTTACCAATAATATAAAACAATAAACACAAGTAACAATTGATTTGAGTGTTTACAGTGCATCTAGGAGGTCAAAAAAATCTCTTTAATTCACTTAAAAATATAATAAGTGGTGTATTTTTTAAGGCTGAAATAATTAGTAAATAAAATAATAAATAGTGGTTTGAAATTTGTTCTTGAAGGCTGAAATAATTTCCTGCTTCATTGATCAACCACTTATATTCATAGAAATTATAAAGGATAAAGGGAGGAATATGGTATCGGGCGGGAATCGAATCCCCGGCTTAACCACTTGATAAAGTTCTCATACCCAATACCTTTCTTTATTGGGATTGAGGTAATTATCCCATCAGTTGGATCGGAATTCACATGATCTCGAATGGCAGGAGCTGGCAAACGTATTAGCAAGCGATTGGATATGGGCATGGCCAACATAGCTTGGGTAAATTTATTTGAGGAAAGAAGGATATTACATTTGCCCTATTACCACTGCCCACTCCGTCTCATTTGCGGTGAACGCTAGCTCAGTCGTAGCACCTTGGCTGAGACCATTCTGATGGGAGGCAGCTTGGCATGGGTACTGATGAAGGGTACACAGATTCATAATATACTTGTTGCTCCCATTCATAATATACTTGTTGCTCCCATTTTGGGGCAACACTTAATCCTCTAGATGGAGCCTTCAAGACGGAAGGCGGACGAGGACAGTCCCAAGGGATGCTAGGAAATAGAGCATCGCGAAGAAACTAAGGAAATAAAAGAAAACAGTAAAGGAAAGCAGTAAAAAGCAGTAAATAAAGCATTAAGGAAAGCGATAAATAAAAGTAAAGTACTGGAAAAATAAAGACATTATATTGAAATTTTGGTGTTGAGGAACCCAGATTACATCTTATGTTCTAATATTTATACAATGTCTGGTATCTCTGTTCACTTTATTTATATAGTATAGGTAAGAAAACTTCCTTTTCTTGGTCTTGTTCACGTAGAAATTCCGGAACTATGGGCCTAGTTAAAGTGAATAGGCAGATTTTTTTAGTTCTATGATGTCATCTATTCTAAGACTATTCTATTATCTAAAAGAATAATAATAAGCGTAAGATGGCCTAAAGCCCTTCCCTCTGTATTTCCATCCGATCAGCTTACTAGAATCAGCCTAAGAAGAAGCTCAGATACATCAGCTGCCAATCCTTCTTTTGTATAGAATAGATAGTCTAATAGGTGCGATGATTTTTTGAGGATTTTCCTCTTTTAGATGCTATCTAGAGTTTCATACTTGTAATGAGGCCTTAAACAAAGCGAGAAAAAGACTTGGCTTTAGCCGCCTTTCCAGGTAGTTTCATTATTTCACTAGTTTGGGGCTTTTAAGAGAATAGGATATGCATAGAGAAGCGAGGAGCATTTGAAGGGCCTGCGCGCTCGTACCGGCCAAGTCTCTATAAGCTAATCCGGAGATAGCCCCGTTAGAAAGTTGTCGTGAACAGTGTAGAGAGGAGCAGGCCTTGTGATTAGCACATCATTTGGAATGGATTCAATCCTACCAAAGCCCTCCATAAAAGCTTGAAATGGACATTATTACCTAATAAAGAAACATCTACTATGAAATGTTTCCTTTAAGGGTACTTTAAGTCAAATTTTCTTTTCAAGAAGTGTTGTGCGGAAAAGGTTTTGTGCCATGAACTGAAATGGATCGCTGGCTTTCTCGGCGAAATTTATTAATTTTTCATCTGAAGAAATATATCACTTTCTTCTTTATCTTTATACCAAAAAAATCTGCTATTTTCTATCTTTGGTCAGGGCCTATAACCACTTGGGGGTTGAGACCTTTTTGGATACGAAATGTAGAAAGCCTAGGCGCAGCTTTAGCCCATTCCTCTTTAGGAGAAGGTTGTAACCATTTAAAAGTTACCCGACCATAAATCATGTTATTGAACAAAAAAGCTACATTTCCAGCTAAGTCTAGTCCAATATATTTAAAAACCTCGAACTAAGACTAGCTACAACAATAAGCATGGAACAGGATATTCGCAACAACTTTGGCGTTCGAAAGGATTTGAGTCCTAAGGCCTCCCCCCACCCGTATATATAAACAATCTGCTATCTTCGTCAATTGAGTCGCTATCTCATCCAGATACTGTTCCGAAGTCAAGTTCAGAACATTGAATTCTCAAACTAAGGAACCAACTGCTTTCACACCGGGAAACTTCTAATTGTTCCAAAGAATTATTAATAGATAGAAAAAAAAAGAAGTTGAACCAATCAAATTGGAACCCCAGTGGGTAGAATAGCTGGCCGAGAAGGTTAGTGAAACTTTTGACAATTTCCTACACGAGTATTTCTAAAATATCCCAAGTTAAATTTATTAAAAGGAAAGAGTTATGATTCGTGGGAAAGGGGTTTAAGGAATATTTCACTTTTTATTACTCATGTGGGGTACTCTGATTTCAAACGGCGCTGCATCCTCCCCGGCATGAAACTTTTGACAACTTTCATGGTGCAGCCGGGATAGATAGTTCAATCTTGACCTTCAGTCTGTCACACTGAAGGTCCCCGGCAATTGGCATCATGAAACTTATCATAGTTTCATGTCATGAAGATCCTTGCCATGAAACTTTTAACACATTCCCACTATATGAGTATTTTCTGAAAAATCATAATCCTGGTTTTCAATTTTATTTAGTGAAACCAATTTATGAAGATGGATTTGGGATTAGGGATATATTATAGGTTGTCACGTTTTTATTACTCGTGCTAAGAAACTGTGCCCCCCGAAAGCGCACGGTGTCAAAAATTGCAGTAATTTATAGTAAGACCGGATCGTTCACTGGAGGATGTGCGATAGAAGCAGGGCCCACGTCGTTTACTAAGATTTTCCACTCGGTTACTCGGTTCAAGTTTTGCAATGGTTTCTAACAACTACTTGACAGTAATTTAAAATAGATTATGAAAGCAGTAAAATTATTCTACAAAGCATGGTAAATTTAATCTAAAATGCAATTAAATTTATTCTAAGAAAGCGATAAGAATTATGCTAGGAAAGCAGGTAAAATTATTCTACGAAAGCAGATTTAAAATGGGACAGAAGGGACAGGGAGAAAATAATAAAGATTGGACAAGATTCAGATGAAACACAATTAAACTTCCATTTTAATACACAGATCTTTGTTTGGGATAATTCGTCAGTTAGCTAACTCTCATGCTTTCTGCACTATGTTCCCTTTAACAGACAGGTACTTACAGTGAGAATTTACATGCTCTTAAGACCTCAATTTCTAAGATACCACAGATTAATAACTCCCCTTGCAATGCCTTGCAAGAGTATGTTAGTCATATGTGGTGGACAAGCAACACCTAACATATCATTAGTTGATATGCCAAGTATTCCTATCATCCCCCTTGTCACACCCAAAGTCCAAATCTAACCCCGAACTAATCCATAACTCTTAAACCTTACAACCGGCAGCCACATCTCTAATTCTTCCGAGTGACCTCTATGAAAGCATTTTAAAGGAAGCGGTAAAGAATGCAGTAAAGAATGCATTTAAAAACCTATCACTCGGAAGTCTTAAAAGATCAACACAATCCGTTAGTATAAAAGAGCCCCTAGTCTTGGTGACCAGATGCAGATTTAGAACTTCCCACATATCAGTAAGCCACATGGCTTATAACACCTGGTTAGTTATGAGATACAAACATGAGTGGAACAGACCTATGAAGATCTATTCCGAATATACCCACTCGAGACTCAATTTTAGGCTTTGGTGGGAGAAGACAGTAGTTGAAACAATACTCAACCCTACCTTAGAAATTAACCAAGGCCTATATGTTGTTCCTCTAATATTAATTATCTCATTTTTATCCGAATCCAAGTGGACACAGATTCGATGTAACACTTAATAAAAGATTTCCAACGCACAACAATTTTGAGAAACAAATAGATATTTGAAAATCATTCCCTAAACAGGTACTAAACTCTCAATTAAAACACAGATCCTTTCAGTCTAGATGAGACCTAATCGCTGACTCTGCTTCTAAGTTCTCAAATTCAACCCCCAGTAGAAGATGAATTAGTCATAACTGTGAAATTATCCCTTACTCAGATCCGGATTTTATAAAGTGATTTTTGTGGATATTTATTGTGCAGCATCTGATTTAAATCAAGACTTCTATGTCCAAGGAGAAGGATCTCCAAAATATTATAGACCACAATATCTACATAATAATATCATGCATACATGTATATGAGAGGTAAAATAAAATACCCCAAAATATATGGTGGGGTTAGACAGAATTTGATACACAAAGATGGATTAGCCTGAGATAAGAAGAAGTTGGCTAAAGAGAATGCCAGAAATAATTGGGGTTATCCGAACTGCAAACATCTGCTGTCCGGGTCCCAAGTACTCCAGATGGAATGATTTTTAGACAATAGAATGCCTTAAATGACAGTTGCCGCCGTCATCTTAGACTTCACTGTCTGTGAATCTGGATGAAAACCCACATGTTCTATTACTGCAGTAATTAATAGATGACATTGGCATATATCATCTATAATTAATACAACTCTAGATTCAGGTTTGAAATTAAGATAAAGAGAAGAAAACTGTATCCGGATAGGAGTCAGCTGAGCAACTATTATAATCCCGGATGGACGAACCGCCAAGGCTTCCACCGACCACTACCCGAACCATGCAAAATAACAACTAGTAATTAATACTCAGAATACGAGCTAGTTATCCGTGTGGGAATACCCGCCGACATTAGTCTGATATATTTCTCACTAGTTGTTCATACACACAATGAAAGAGAAAATAGACAAAATTTAGAAAATGTTTTTGGTATTGAGTGAGTGTTAATCACACAATAATTAGACACTGATGGGTTGAGATGTGTAATGGGCCTAGGCCCAATACACCCATGCAACTTACACAACTCTTGAAATAAAATATTTTTGGAGTTTTAAAATAGAAGGAAGAAAGCAATTCGGTCTATTGGGCAAAATGCAAAAGAGACCGAATTGAGAATGCATGAGGTATGAAGTAACACCATACCCAATTAATCCTTGTAAAGTCATGAAGCATCCTCTAATTCGAATTGTCAAGCAATTCGGTCTAAACCGAATTGGACAATTCGAATTGATGAAGTCATTCCTTCACTCAAATTTGGCTAAGGCATTTACCCCAAAATGAGGGTAGTTCGAATTGCCAATTGAATTCGGTCTAGACCGAATTTGGACAGTTCGAATTGGTAAGACAGAGAAAATAAACTAAGGCATGAGAGGATGGAATGCATACAATGTGGTTTCCAAAACCAATTCGGTCTTATATGAGTGATTTGGTCTAAACCGAATTACCTAGACCGAATTGCTTAGAAAACCACATGAAGACAACACTTTTTGCTATGCAATTCGGTCTCATGGGCAATTCGGCGTAGACCGAATTGCCTAGATCGAATTGCATATGAATTTTTAGATAAAGTATTCAACAAATATTTTTGCCATGCAATTCCATTCTCATGAGCAATTCGGTCTAGACCGAATTGCCTCAAATCGAATTGCATGTCTTTTCTCTCACAAATGCAGGTTCGGTTTCAATTGTGTGGTTCATGATGGATAAGATTTACCAAATCCTTCATTTCACATCAATGTCACCTCACAGCCACACTAATGAGTGTTTTTAAGGAAAAATAGACCTAGGTTACGTGGCTAGCAGGTATTGGCATAAAATAAACCTTAATTCTACAAACAAGCATTCAAAGATCAAAAACTTAAACATCTACTGAACAAATAAGAACACATGCTTAAAAAAATAAGAACACCTACATTATCTAAGGCAACAATAAGCTAACAAAAGAGACTAAAATAGCAACTGAAAAGCAAGGAAATGAATTCTAATAAGCCTAAGATTGTCTAAGACCTAAGAACACTTATTTGAATCTCTAAGGTGTAAGATCAAGCCAAAAACCTACTAGCATACATTTATTGAGAATGTAATCAACTAGGACATAATAAATGTAACCTAGTTGAAACAAACAAACATTCTAACATTTATTGCTAAGGAAAGCAGTAAATAAATGCCAAACACTTGAAATGAAAACCCATTTCTGGATTCTTTCTTGTATTGACATTTGAAAGCAGTAAATAACCCTAAAACCATTCATTGGCTTGAAGGTATGGTTCATTCTAACTACCAAGCATTTGAAGTTTATGGAAATGGCTACACTAAGGGTGGTAACAAGCTTCTATGAAAAATAAACTAAGCTCAAAAGCAATAAAACTACATTACAAGCATGAAACTAAACTAACTAACTACACTACTACCTAATCCTTAAGGGGTGAAGAACCTTCTGCTCCTCCTTTTTGTCTCCCAGCAAACTGTCCAAGTGTGTAAGGATTCGGATCTCTTTTCTTGTGTTGAGGAAGGTCAGCTTTTATACTTCTCATCGAAACCCTAGGCCCATCATGCATTTCTCACGTGCTTCACAGCTGCAATTTTGAATGTGATTCGGTCTCCTCATGTAATTCGGTTTAGATAGAATTGATGCAATTCGAATTGCATGAGGTCTTCCTTCTTGATCTTGAGCTGGAATGTGGTATTCATCCATCAATTCGGTCTATGGGTAGACCGAATTGGCCTTGTCGAATTGAAGATGGCTCCTGCTTGGCTTCTTTGCTTTAAGGAAATTCGATCTATGCAATCAATTCGGCCTAGACCGAATTGCATAGATCGAACTCCTTCCTTTCTGTTCTACTCAAAGTCTTCTTCTTTGCATGGTGCAATTCGGTCTAGGGGTCAATTCGGTTTAGACCGAATTGCCACAGACCGAATTGGTTGCTCTTCTCTTCTTCAACACTTCTCTTTTTCTTCTTCTCTTCAGCAATTCGGTCTAATGAGCAATTCGGTTTAGGTCGAATTGCTTATAGACCGAATTGATCTTCAACACTTAACCAAAATTTCAGATTGTGGGGTTTTCATTATTTTTCCCATCTTTTTGATTTTTGTGGGCTATCTTATTCTTTTGCCCATCTTTTCATTCCTTTTTCTTTTCTTTTTCCTTTTTTCATGTTTTTGGATTTTTCTAACACAAATGCAATTAAAATTGCATGTTTTGTGTCTTTCATTACCAGCTCAATATTTTTACAAACTTGCATCAATCTGTTGAATTCAACTGCTTTCTTATTAAAATAAGATGGGAATACGATCAAAATGTCCATCTCAGACACGGAAATGGATTGGAAATAATGGACAATTTTGGCCATTATCAGTTAGCGAGGTCCCTGCTATGGTGAAGTGAAAGATCTTTCACTTCGGACAAAGGAAGAGGCTTCGATTATCCATTACTTATACAATTGCCCAATATGTGATATACTCGACGAAAGAGAAAGTCTCAGCTCTCTTTTTTTATTGCAGTTAGCAGTGAAAGCATTTGGGCTTCCTCCTCTTCTATCCCATCCTCCATTCTATAAGGCTTTCTTCTTTCTTGCCGGTCCTTCCCCGTTGATCAGAACTAAATCTCCTCCTCCTTAACTTCAAAACAAGTGTAAGTGTCTCTGGAAAAGGAAATTGAATATGGCATTAGTGGGGTTTGAGACTAAAAGGTCTATTACTCCAAGCTCTTATTCTCCTTTAAAGTTATTACAAGGGAGGAGGAATAAAAACCTTGCCTTTGAGAGTCTCGGGATTGCTATTCATCCCGTAGGACTTCTGTTTACAAGTCTTGTTGAAGAATATTATCTCGTCTTTACTCCTATTCCATAGCTCATCAAACTCAGACCAATCTTTCCTATTCCTATTTCTTCAATAATGTATTCAAATACAAAGAAAGTGAATTATACTCTATTTATTTGTATTTTCCGCCATGGTAGATCTTCAATTTGCCTTCTGCCTGCCTGTTCTTTAGGAGGCATGGGTTAGGGAAAAGGGATAAGGATGAAATTCATAAAAGGTCTTCCTCGCATTTATTCTGGTAGTGGCGTGGATAAAGCTTTCGCGAGGGTGAGGGGAGTCTTCGCTCGGGGTGACGTCACCTCGTACCGTTCTAGAACTGTTTCCTCTAACTCATGGTACTCGGGCAGTTATCGTGCTCGGGCATGGCTCTCTCTGGGTTGCGCCGTTTATTTAAATAGATTGCTTGCTTGGGCGATTTAATGATGACGCTCATCATTTTAGAAGATTTTGAATGGACATTTATTGGATTACGCAGATTCGCATCCATCCATTCTTGGTAACCGTTGCAATCGTGCCTTTTCGAGACAGTTTTGGACAGAGCATGATGTGACCATTCATTGTTTCCGGAAGTTATGTGCCATTAATGGTTATAACATTTTAATCTATCTTTAGTTGTATCAACCATTCGTTTGGCTATAAATACCACCAAGGGTCATGTTTTTATCCACTCAATCATGGCCTTTCCTTCTTGTGGATAATATGGCGAGGAATGCAACAGTCGGATCTCGAGTTCTTCCACATATTCGGCTATTCGGTTAACCGTTTTGAGCTGGATAGCTTCTAACCTTTTGGTGAAGTAATCAATTGCCACTAGGATATATTTGTGACGCTACTAGTAGGAGGAGTAATCTGACCAATCACGTCCATACCCCAGTCTTTGAAAGGCCAACGTTTAACCGAGTAATTCACACTTGTTACTGGAAAATGATTCAAATCACCGTGCCTCTGACATGCCGAGCAACTCTTCGCGAAACGAATGCAATCATCGAACATGGTTGGCTAGTAATAGGTATATCGATGAAGTGTCCATTGCATGTTCAATCCAGCGTGATGAGCTCCGCATATTCCCTCATGAACTTCAGCCATTGCAAGTTTGGCTTCGTCGGGGCCTCAGCATTTAAGCAAAACGCCTTCCAAGGTTCTTTAATAGAGAATTCTGTCCTCATATGGGAACCAGAAAGCTTTAGCTTTGGTGCTCGGGCTATCTGTGCTTGCAGGACTCATGAAACAATCACTAAAACGCCAGTCATTTTGGACAACTAGGTTGTTCGTGCTATCGTCGACAGGGCACATCAAGATCTGGTCGGTTATGGCCCGTCCTCCTGTCCTCTTTATGTCCAGGAGGAAGGACGCCTCGACTAGGTTGATGCTCGGAATCAATTCATGAAACCCCTGGTGGATCTTATATCCCAAGGCATCTTGGGCCAAGTCGTTGGCCTCGTAATTGTCTTCCTGAGGTATGTATTCAACAGATACATCGGGGACATGACCAAGTAACTCCAGGACTCTTTCCTGATACCTTGACAAACCTAAATGTTTGCATTGGTATGTTCCCAATACTTGGTTGAGCACCAATTGAGAATCACCACGGTTCCTAATCGCTTTTGCCTTCCGTAAGACTAATGTTTCAAGTCCGAGGATCAGAGCTTCATATTCGGCGGCATTGTTGGTCATCGGGCTTAACTCCAGGAATAATCTTATTTCTTTCCGATTCGGGCCCAGGAGATAGACTCCGGCCCCTGACTTGGTGCTTGTGCTTGAACCGTCGAAGTACATGACCCATGGATGTATGGCGGCATACATCTCGTCATTGGGTTCTTCTGGTTCGAGCATGTTCGGACGTTCGGCCAAGAAGTCTGTAATTATCTGCCCTGTAACGGCCTTAATCGGCACATGTATCAGGGCGAATAGCGCGAGTTTCAAGGCCCATTCCAATAATCGACCCTTATGAGTGGGTCTTCTCAGGATAAGCTTTACAAGGTCGAATTTGGACACGACCTCGGTTTCCCTTGACAACATGTAATGCTCCAGTTTCTTACACGCGTATACTAAGGGATAATATATCTTCTCTGCGATGAAGTAGTTAAGTTCATGGCCTGCCAATGTCTTACTCAAATAGTAGATAGCCCTTTCATTCCCATCGTCCCAATCTTGGGTGAGAAGACAACTGATGGCATGATTTGAAGATGTCACGTAAAGCTTAAGCTCCTTGTCCCTCCTGGGGGGAACCAATACTGGTGGATTGACCAATGTCTTTTTGATCTCATCAACTGCTTTTTTTTGGGGTTCGCCCTATTCCACTTGTGAACTAGTCACACCCCGAAAAAGCTTCGTGAGGGTTGTACTTTTCCTGCAGTGTTTGCTATGAAGCACCTCAGAAAATTTACTTTTCCATGTAAACTTTGTACTTCCTTCACGGTCTGAGGAGGAGGTATCTCCATTATGGCCTTAGCCTTATTGGCGTCAACCTCTATTCCCCGCTGATGTATAAGGAACCCGAGGAAGTTCCCGGCAGAAACTCTGAAAGCACACTTGCTTGGGTTCATCTTTAGATTGTAAGACTGCATACGAATAAAGGCCCTTTCAAGGTCCTTCAGATGTTCGTCAAATCCTTTGGAGTTGACTATAACATCATCCATGTATCCTCCATGATATCTCCAATCACTTCATGGAACACCATGTTCATTGCCCTTTGATAAGTGGCCCCCGCATTTTTAAGTCTGAAAGGCATGACTACTCATTCATACACGCCTATTGGGTCGGGCATCTGAACGCCGTCTTGGGTATATCTTCTTCGGACAAGAAGATCTGGTTGTACCCAGCGTATCCGTCTATCAAAGACAATATCTTATGCCAGGCCGCAGCACCGACTAGCATGTCTGCTATGGGCATGACGTATTCGTCTTTAAGTTGCAAAAATCAATGCAGACTCTTATCTTGCCATTCTTTTTTGTCACGGGGAAAATGTTAGAAAGCCATTTTGCATACCTGCACAGGCGGATGAACTTGGCTTCCAACAGTTTCTGAATTTCCTCTGTGATCTTTGGTAACAGCTCTGGGTCGAACCTTCTAGGAGGTTGCTTGAAAGGTTAAATCCCTTCTTGATAGGAAGTTTATGCTCAACCATATTCCTATCGAACCCGGACATCTCCGTATAATCCCACGCGAGGCAAGTTATATACTTCCTCAGAAGGTCGGTCAATTTCATTTATTGGTCTTTTGTTAACAGACCACTTAACTGAACTATCCTCTGGTTATCCTTTGAGCCAATGTCAAATTCCACCAAAGGGTCCTCTGAGTACGCTGTAGGTTGGTGCTTTTCTAACAACTCAGGCCATTGGTAACGCCTCAATTTTTTGTTATTCTTTGATAAGTCGTTATTCGAGCCATTTGTTGGCAGAGAACCCGACTCTACTAAATAATTGTAAATATGGGCATCTGTTTTACTCGGCATATTCACAAATATTTATGCATTCATTGTTGGCTGAATGACAAGTCATTACACCTTCTTGGCCTAATCATGCCTAGGAACTGGAAGCATAGCTTCCGAGGCTATAAATCGGATCATCCGAGATTGGCCTATCATAGGGGATGGTTAGGGATAAAGGCGGAAAAAACTTTAGTGGTATACCGATTCATCCTGCATCCCTGCACTCCCTTGGAATGGACTTGGAGATGCATTGACGGTGACCACCTGGTCCCTATCCCAGAACATCAACTGCTGATGCAAGGTTGATGGTATGCATCTCGCCGCATGAATCCAGTCCCTTCCGAGCAATGCACCATACGAAGTATCTGCATCTAACACGAAAAAGACAGTAGGCACAGTTATATGTCCGACTTCAAGTTGGAACACTATCATCCCAAGCGGTGATGTAGATTGCCATCTTCATGCTGGTTTGCTCCAGATCGGAGACATTCCGAATCTTCTTCAAAGAGGATAGTGGGATGCAATTGAATACTACTCCATTATCCATAATGACCTTCCTAATCTTTTTGCCCTCCATATATGCCTCGACATAGAGCGGATTCATGTGGGAGGGTATTCCCTTTAGTGGTGGGAATACGATTGGAAGCGTGATTAGGGATTCTTCTGAATCCACGTTCGGGGCAATTGCATCCTCATACCCGACGAGAAATGCCCATCATAGGTCCTCCTCTGACTCGGTATCGTAGATGAGTTCTCCCCAATTGCTCACCATTTCCTCCTCAGAATTTCGAGGAGTCCCAGATTCCACGCATGCCATGATCGCTTTTGGCTGCCTGACTTCGTCCGGGTATGGCTCTGTTGATCCAACGGTATTGTTTGCCTTCATGCTCCCTGGGTCCATTGTCGGGCTTTTGAGAGCAGCTTGAAGGACTTCGGGAATTTGACGGATGACACCGCCATGGTTGCTTTGGGGAAAGGTTGTGCATCGATCCCTATAGTTCCCGCTTTCAATCTTACGGATCGGATTGCCTCATGGATGGTTCTCTGGAACTGTATGCAATCCTTCGTACTGTGTGAAAAAGAATTGTGCCACTTACAATACGTCATTCCATTGATTTCTTTTTCCGTGGCCAATTTTTGGCCTGGAGAAAGTCGGATCCGATGCTTCTCATACAATGCATCAAAGATCTTCTCAGTCTTTGATACGTCGAAGCAAAAGTCCTCTTTTTCCATAGGTTTGGCATACTCATTCTTCATATGCCTCGTGGCCTTTGGTTTCAACTCGGTGCAAACAAAAGGTTTGCCCCGGATAAGTTCGGCGGTCATTTGATCTGTAAGTTCAGCCTCTTGATTGCAGGCCTCCTCTAGATCACTATCACAGTCCGCATGTATGGTAGCGAGTTTGTGTGGTCTTTTCTTTTTCTTCCCTTTACCTCTCGATTCCTGGGTCACTTTAAATAGAGACTCGACCCTCATCGATTTAGTGGATAAGGTTGCCAGGTCATCACTGTCCAAGGGGGTTAACTTCTCCATGACATGAAGTTTCATGTTCCTAAGCGCTATGTCGATTGATTCATTTTCGGAAATAGCGGTTGTACACTTCCCTTTTTGTTGTCGTAACTGCTCAATGAACTTAACTGTCGGTTCATTGTTCATCTGCGATCTCAACCAATGTAACCGTCGGCTGTGGATTATAGAACCAGGTATGAAACGCTTCCTCTAACTGCTTCCATGTGGCAAATTCGCCTGCGGAAAGGCCAATGAACCATGAGAAGGCAGTTTTCGTTAGTGAGGAAGAGAATAACTGCATCCAATGGAACTGATTCCGGCCTAAATCCCTTAATTGGGGAAGGAAATGGCCGATGTGTTCCATAGTGGACGTCTCGTCTTCTCCTGAAAATATGGAGAAGTCGGGTATTCACGCACCCTGTGGTAGAGGGTTATCCTCGTACACGTGGGGCGAAAATGGCATTTGATATATAGGCATGTGGGTCTCTGGGACATGTAACCCTAGCCTTCGCAACATGGTTGCTAAGTGTTCTTCTCCCATATGCATCCGTTGCGGCTCCGGTTGGCCTGGTATAAACGGTGGCGGTGAAGGAAGGTTCATTGGTGGAACTGGGTTTGGTCCGCGAACTACCTGGTTTTGCTGGCGATAGGGCGGATTTTGAAATCCTTCCTGCCCGCCATTATTTCCCTAAGGGAAATTTCCGTCACAAATTGGCGATGGTGGTGGCACTGCCCCCCGAGTTATATTAACTCAGTTAGCATCATGAAAACCCCCTGGAGCTCTAAATTTGGGCATCCTAACCTGGACATTATTTTGTCCGTAGTTCTGAGGTGTGTTCAATTCGCTTCCACCCGCTTCGTCATTCCTATTTACGAGAATCTGAGGAATTTCCTGCCCATGATTGTGAACTTCTGCCATAGTTTCTATCCCTACTGGCTGTGTGGCCGGGGCAGCCGTAAAAGCCATCAGTAGTCCAAAGGTTAATGGTGGTGTGGTCAGGAAAAAGGGCTAATTCTGAGGAGAACTTTGGCCTGCCATGTGCATACCCCACGTCCCCATTGGCGGATACCAGGGATAGTTTGGCCCTTTGGTAATAATGTTGCCCTTGATTGGCCATTATTACGAGTGATGCTGGAGTGGTAACGTTGTTAGCCATTATACCCGGTGTACCAAATGGCGTATTCAATGCAGCCTCCAACCTTCCTGCGGCGATATTTTCCAACGCCGCGGTTAGCCTTTCTAACATTCCCTCATCTTAGCAGAGTATTGGGACGTTCAATGACCCAGGGGTCACCGTTGCTTGTCCCCAGGGAGGAACAAGGGACGAATTCCCTGCTTTTGTCGTGTTTGCACGAGGGGAATGATCTCCTAGTCCAGCCATATCATTTGATATCTCCTAGAGTCGTCTCAAACGTTTGTACTGGCTTGTTGTAAGCTTTTTACAAACCTGGTGATTGCGTAAAGTGTACAATGGAGATCCTTGAGTGCTGGGAGGAGTTTGGTCTCCCACTGTGGTCGCCAACCTGTTGCTCCCATTTTGGGACAACGCTTAATCCTCTAGATGGAGCCTTCAAGATGGAAGGCAGGACGAGGACAGTCCCAAGGGATGCTAGGAACTAGAGCATCGTAAAAAAACTAAGGAAATAAAAGCAAGCAGTAAAGGAAAACAGTAAAAAAGTTGTAAAGAAAGCATTAAGGAAAGCGATAAATAAAAGTAAAGTATTGGAAAAATAAAGACATTGTATTGAAATTTGACGGTTGAGGAACCCAGATTACATCTTAAGTTTTAATATTTATACAATGCCTGGTGTCTGTTCGTTAGGAGGCAGTTATCGTGGTACTCGGGCAGTTATCGTGCTCGGGCATAGCTCTCTCCGGGTTGCGCGTTTATTTAAATAGGTTGGCTTGCTCGGGCGACGTGCCTCGGGGTCTATGGGCTGGTCTTGGGCCATCTTTCCCATATCAAGCCTATAAACTGCGCCCTTATGTAAATTGGGCCTGGATATGTATGTGAGCTGGATTAACAGGGGAAATCAGTGGAATTCAATCGGACGGCAATATTAGAAACAGAAAGAGGACATTAAAGAATAGAACTTTAGGGATTGAAAAATGTTTGGAGGGGGTGGATTCAGGTTGGTTGCGGCGTCTAGAGGCGGAACACCTTGGCATATCATAAGAATATTAAAATTATCCAAATATATACTTCCTCCGTTTTCATTTAATAGCCTCATTTGAGTTTTTGCCACTATTCACAAGCACTCTTTAACTTCAAGTTTTATTATAGTTATACAAGTTAAAATATAGTCAAGAGGGATCTTGTTAGATTCGTCTCGTCGTGAAGTTTTTAAATCAAACTTTTAGAATTTTTACTTGTACCGAACTTGAGTTATTAATGGTATAAAATATATATTCAACAGCGTGCACCGTGTGTCCGTAACAAATAAAAAAATGGAGGAAGTATACACTTTTTATTCTAAAAAACAAAATAATTCCATACTTCAATATGCTAGTAAGTATTGGAAGTATCGTAATGGGGTAATAAGTAATACTTCTACATGATAGAACTTCTTATCACGTTACTTGTTTCAGCGAGTTTTACTCCCTCTGTTTCTAAATAAGTGTAACTGTTTGGCTTTGCGTTGAGCCAAGGACTTTTTTCTCTTCAAGGGAGGCTATCAGAAAAGAATCAAACCAATTACGGGTCCGGAATCTTTAGAACACGCCCAAACTTGACTGAATTTCACTTGAATTAATGGCAAAAATCAAATACAATGGAAAATCCACCAGTTGCTAAGAAACGACGGCTGATTAATCAAAATGAGGTACCAAACTACCAGTTGTTGAGAAACAACGGTGAACTTTGGAAAAAGGTAACCGCTAACAACTAGACTAAGCTCTAGGAAAACTGTAAAGGAAAGCAGTAAAGTTACAAGGAATAAAATTGCATAAAGGAAATTTGGGGGTGGATTGGTCTCTCTTGATTATGTGCATGGCATCCCCTATTTATAGCCGGAGCTGCGGTAACCGCTCCCCGGCCGATTCTCGCGAGCCGATCTCGAACCTCCTTCCTTCGGCTGCCCTCGATCATTTTTGGCCGACTGTCTCGTCCTTGGAGTCCTTAAGGTTTTTCCCTCGTTCTGCTGGACTTTTGTTCGGCCCACTCGTCTAATTCAGTCGCCCATCTTCCTCGTTAATCGTCGGGCCTCTCGTCAGTACGTTTTCCTGGCCCAATAACTTTTTCTTTGGCCCATCATTGCGATGGCCACACCAAATCCGTTGTTGGGTCTTTTCTTGGTTTGTCTACCTGGCCCAATAATTCCTTCTGCGGCCCCAGGTTGTGATGGCCACAACAGATGCCCTCCTTACTTAGGCGTATCTATGTCTTGAGTAAAGCCCAAGTAAATTGCCCGGTGTCGTCGTCGACGGTTATTTCTTCTCCCGAAATTCCGTCATCATTACCCCTGTCACTTCTGTTCGCGTCGTTTCCTTTTCCTCCTTCCGGAGTAAACTGTCTCCCCTTTATTTCTTCAAACCCTTTTCTTCTTCCTTACTCCATTTTCCCTCTTCTCTGATGGACCCGCGCTCTATCCTTATTCCTTCATCCGAGATTACCGCGATCGAGAGTTCGGCTGCCTGTCACTCTGCGGTTCGTCTTCTTCCCGAAGGCTTTTGTTCCCTCGGTCCGCTGGGTATCCCGGAAGAAATCAACGAGTACACTGCTCGTATTTTCGAGAACGGTTCCATCCCTTTATACTCTTCTTGGTTCTCTTCTCAGCTTTTCACTTCTTCTCTTGCTAATTGGCCGTCGGATTCTACTGATTATGTGGTCTGGTTTCGTCATCTTGAACCCCATTGCCACAAGTCCTGGGCTGATGAGAATATTCTTCGCTTAATTCAACTTAGTCTTGAAACTTTTCCCACTGATATTCGCCCTATTCAAGCCCTCCTTTGCTTCTGGAATCCCTCTATAAATTATTTTTGTTTTCCTTGGGGCATGATGACCCCGACCATACAAGATGTCAGACTCCTTCTGCATTTCCCAGTCCGTGGGGAAAACCTTGGTGTTTCGTCTAAATCTCAGCCCCAAGAAAAGACCACTGGTTTTCCTTCTAGCAACAGTTTTCGTACTTGGATCGTTACTCATCAAAGCGATCCTTCTTCGCCTGACCCTCACGTTGAAGAACCTCTTGCTTTCACAATGTATTTCCTAACACGGTTCTTCTGGTGCGTGATGCACCCTGTGAAACCACACTTATACATGCTTGAATTGTACCACAATATGTCCAAAATGAGTGCATTTTACCTTAATTTATTGCACTTTTAGGTGTATTTCATGTGTTTTTATTTTTCATGTGATCATGGTTAGATTTGGCTTATTTAGGTTAAATTTACCATGTTTTTATGTGTTTTTAATAAGACTTTGGCAAACCTAATGCATTGCAATGTTGTTTCAGGCATTAAAATGAAGAAAGAAGATGTTCGGAGGTCAAAGGATGCAAAATTCGTAATTTTCAACACTGGAAGGCTCCAGAATGCGCCACATAGGCATGGCGGCGCATAAAAATGCTCTCCAGCGCCACATTATGCGCCACCTCAACACTTGGGAAAATTTCGGATGGAAAAAGCTTCAGGATGCGCCACAATAGCTTGGTGGCGCCTAAAACTGCTCCGGAGCGCCACAAAATGCGCCGCTGTTAAATTAAAAATTGGGAAATTGTCAGAATGCGCCGCTCCTCCTTGGTGGCGCCTAAAACCACCTTTATGCGCCACTTTTTGCGCCACTTTCAGAAATTTGGAAAATGTCAGGATGCGCCAGCTCTCTTTGGTGGCGCCGAAAACCTCTTCCGAGCGCCACTTTTTGCGCCACAGTCGCGGTTGGGCAGTTTTCTAACCTCCCGAACTCGGTTTTAAACGCGGTTTTTCGCCATTCTTTTCATTGGAGACTCAAGGCAGACTCATAATTCGACCAAAAACTCTCAGGAGGACTCTGCAACTTTGGAGAAGAAGATCGAAAACACCAAACCATGCCGGAGAAAGTGATCGGAGCGTCTTCTCTGACTGTGTTCTTCGCATTCTAGGTGTTGCCTTTCTTTTTCTCGCTTTGTAATGTTTAGGATTTGCTTTTAAACATAATTTCCTACTGTTTTCATGTTTGTAAATGGATTTCTGTATTATTCGTGTTAGAAGTGTTCTAGAACGGGAGTTCAGAATCACTTTGAAGTACGAATTCATCTTTTATGGAAGTATAATAAATGTCGATGTTTTAATTATGTAATCTGGGTTTATCTGCAAGAATTGTTAGAATCTGAATTAGGATTATGTATTAGATGCCTGGGAATGATCGATAATTATGTTTTAGCAAAGAATTTTGAAATCTGTATGTTTAATACGCTAATCTGGACTGATCGATCAATCTGTTCCAATCTGCTTAAATTAAATCTGGCAATATCCTAATCTGCTTAGATTCTAAATTTAGTATTAAAATCCATTTTACCATGTTTTATCAATATTTTACCATAATTGTTAGATTATTTACACTATTCTGCATAATTAAATGTTAGAATCTAATCTGTTTGATTTCTGCTTTGCTAAATCGGGAGATAAAAAGTGGAAATTAGATTTTAGTACCGGTCTTGGGAATAAATCATATTAAAATAGATTTCGGCATGTACACGCTGATTTGGGAAATGAAATGTGTCGTTTAATCACAATAGGAAAATTTGTATGCTTGGGAAAGACTCAAATTTATGCCTAGACTGATGATTGCAGAATGTTAGATAATTTAATCAGCTTCCATGAAGTCTGTTTTTACAAATTATGAAAATTAGGAAATTGGCATATTTTTAATCTTTATAAAATCATTAATTCTGCTGAAATTGATCTTTTTAGACATTGGGAAATGCTAAATCATTATGCAATTTCACTTTTATATAAAGATTGCATGTTCTAAATCATTACAAGCATATATCTTATCTTTATTTTTTTATTATTTTAAATTTTTAACTTGCTTTATTTTAAATTTAATGTCACTATTTTTAATTTAATCACCATTAGAATTAAACAAACTCTTTTCAAAATATAAAATATATTATTAATGAACTTAAAATGACTAAGTTTTCTCCAGAATGAAATAATATTCTGAATTCCCTTGGGTTCGACCCGGTATTCACCGGTTTTTATTACTTGATGACAACCATCCGCTTGTGGTAAAATATGAGTGGTGAAAATCACCCCATCAAGTTTTTGGCGCCGTTGCCGGGGAATTATTGTGAAAATTATGTTGTTTTTAGTTCATTTAAATATATTTATATTATTTCTACTTTTAAATATTGTTATAACTTTTTGCTGTTCTATGTCGTGCAAGGGCATCGAGCTAAATCAGTGTGTGATCCTGAAATTTGAAAGAATATTGGGTTTCTCATCTAAAAAAAAAAGAGGAAGATTTGGAAGAGAACAAGTGTGAGGATGGCGGCGAGTTGTATGCAGCATATATAATTGAGGATTTCAAGTGGATAGCATCGATTGAAAAGCCACCTACACTTCATTTAAAGGTATTACCAACACACTTGAGGTACGTATTTCTCAATAAATTAGATTACTTTTAATTAAATGCATTACATCAAGTGTTGATATTAGATGCTAGAATATTTGAGATTAAATTCCACCTCTTGACAACATTACAACTTTAATGAGTTTTTTTTTTTTGGGAATGCTGATATATTAGAATGTTAATCAATAATTTTCTTATGATTGCATTACCTTTATTTAAATTGTTGTATAAAGATGTGCAATTTGACCTTATAACTCAAGAATGACAGGATCATGGAAGTGCACCCACCATTTAGACCTTTAATTTAGAAAATGGTGCATTTGTCTTTGAAAGCTAATTAGGAAAGGGAATTCGCATACTGCCTTTGCATGCTTAGCAATAGTTATTTATGTCTTTTGCTTAATATGTTTGATTTTCTTTTATTTTAGTTTATATATTTTACTTACAACTAAAAAAAAAATATGAAAATGATTCTTGCATGATTTTCATTATATGTAATTTTGGAGTGACTCTTAAGAATTAGAGTGATCAATAACTGAAAGAATTTTTGTGGTGATTTAAGTAGAATATGAGAAAGGCTTGAAATAAATTGATAGAGGGGTTGATGAAACGAACAGAATTTCATAGATATTTATAGGGGATGATTAGAACTAATTAGGATAGTTTTACTAAACGGATGAATAGGAATATGGATGCAATATTAGGTTTCATTTAAACAAATCACACAATGTATTTTTGCTACAAAGACTGTACAAGTACTGAGTTTTAGATGCCACTCTTCGTAAATGGTTTTCAAAAACTCAGTTAAGCACCGAAAGTAGCACAAACAAGGCATTTTGGGTTTCTTATTTTTGAAATTAAAAGGTTTTAATCCCACATTTTAAATCTTTCATTATGCACTTAAACTAAACTGGTAGTTCAGTTTAAGTGTGAGGATGGAGGAGTTTCTATTATGATCACATTCCCGAAATTATTCATCAATAGGTCCATTTAGTTATTCAATGTATAAACCATTTATTTAACACATCATACAGGGTTGAGTTATCATAAAGAATGAGGGTATATTTTGCTATAGCTGTTGGCATTTTGCTGTAAATTCTGCTATAGAACTTATGATGTTTTGCTTTTGGTGAATTCTGAAATTTATTATCGATCAAATCTGTCCATACTTCTTAAAGTTGCTGGAAATTGTTGTTAAAATATTAAAATCTGAATTATGGATGGAATTTAATTGGATTACTTTGGAATTCCCATATGCACTAACAATCATATTTTCTTGAGTAATTGCTATATATACATATTAGAAGCAGGATATGCCAACAAAGGAGCATGATGACAGCCGTGATGATGAAGTGAAATTCAAAGCCCCAAACATTCCAGGTGTGATCCTTTCATGTTTTATGTTTACTAAATTGCATGGGAATAAATGGATAAGAGCTTAGTTATGTTTTTAATATTTCTTTATGTTTAGAATAAATATGGTAAATGCTTTAGGTTGGATATGTTGAATATGTTAGATTAAATTGTGTTTTCACAGTGTGCTATTATTTGAATTACCACATCACAGCCAATCTTAAGAGAAATCTGAATAAGTCTAACTGTTCTGCTTAGATCCGATTTTACAACTTAATGAGCATTATGATTCTTAGTTTAAAGTCCTAGACTTTGTTAAATTGTCATGCTAGTTGTTCGAACTTTGGTGACGATTCTACTTACCTTGCAGAAAGCTTTTTGATTAATTAGACTGATTTATTTGTTATGTGGAGAGTTATCATTATTTTTATAGGAATATGCTCGTTCCATGTCTCCTTAAATGCTTAGTTACAAATAAAGTCAGAGTAAGACCCCTATATATATATAAAAGAAAAAGTTATCTTGCAAAAAGAAAAAGAAAAGAAAAATTAGAAAATGCAAGATCAAAAAAAAAAAATGTTGAATAAAGGGTTATTAAACAGAATATTTATAAACTCTTGGCTATATGACTGGCACGTATTCTTAGACATGAGTAGCTTTTGGAATTCAACCGTCTACAACTCAGCCAAAGTGTCTAGAATAATTGTGAAACCGAGTCATTAATTGAGCATATTTGAAGACAGGAATAGAAAAGCATATTTACGTTATTCACTCTCCCATTTCGAGTTGCTATGTGTAATTAATCTACTTTTTGTACTGTAAGTGTTTTGGATATCTGGTTTTGACAACTGATGCATGACAATTTACTTTGTTCTAGCACATTAAACCTTTGAACCCTTTTAGCTCATTGCGTTGTTGAAATCTATGATTTGGCAGAACTATAGTGACTTCATCGTTATTATCTTGATTGGCATGTCGATGTGTTAATTAATTTCATTGCTCAAGGGACGAGCAATATTTAAGTGTGAGGATGTTGATGCACCCTGTGAAACCACACTTATACATGCTTGAATTGTACCACAATATGTCCAAAATGAGTGCATTTTACCTTAATTTATTGCACTTTTAGGTGTATTTCATGTGTTTTTATTTTTCATGTGATCATGGTTAGATTTGGCTTATTTAGGTTAAATTTACCATGTTTTTATGTGTTTTTAATAAGACTTTGGCAAACCTAATGCATTGCAATGTTGTTTCAGGCATTAAAATGAAGAAAGAAGATGTTCGGAGGTCAAAGGATGCAAAATTCGTAATTTTCAACACTGGAAGGCTCCAGAATGCGCCACATAGGCATGGCGGCGCATAAAAATGCTCTCCAGCGCCACATTATGCGCCACCTCAACACTTGGGAAAATTTCGGATGGAAAAAGCTTCAGGATGCGCCACAATAGCTTGGTGGCGCCTAAAACTGCTCCGGAGCGCCACAAAATGCGCCGCTGTTAAATTAAAAATTGGGAAATTGTCAGAATGCGCCGCTCCTCCTTGGTGGCGCCTAAAACCACCTTTATGCGCCACTTTTTGCGCCACTTTCAGAAATTTGGAAAATGTCAGGATGCGCCAGCTCTCTTTGGTGGCGCCGAAAACCTCTTCCGAGCGCCACTTTTTGCGCCACAGTCGCGGTTGGGCAGTTTTCTAACCTCCCGAACTCGGTTTTAAACGCGGTTTTTCGCCATTCTTTTCATTGGAGACTCAAGGCAGACTCATAATTCGACCAAAAACTCTCAGGAGGACTCTGCAACTTTGGAGAAGAAGATCGAAAACACCAAACCATGCCGGAGAAAGTGATCGGAGCGTCTTCTCTGACTGTGTTCTTCGCATTCTAGGTGTTGCCTTTCTTTTTCTCGCTTTGTAATGTTTAGGATTTGCTTTTAAACATAATTTCCTACTGTTTTCATGTTTGTAAATGGATTTCTGTATTATTCGTGTTAGAAGTGTTCTAGAACGGGAGTTCAGAATCACTTTGAAGTACGAATTCATCTTTTATGGAAGTATAATAAATGTCGATGTTTTAATTATGTAATCTGGGTTTATCTGCAAGAATTGTTAGAATCTGAATTAGGATTATGTATTAGATGCCTGGGAATGATCGATAATTATGTTTTAGCAAAGAATTTTGAAATCTGTATGTTTAATACGCTAATCTGGACTGATCGATCAATCTGTTCCAATCTGCTTAAATTAAATCTGGCAATATCCTAATCTGCTTAGATTCTAAATTTAGTATTAAAATCCATTTTACCATGTTTTATCAATATTTTACCATAATTGTTAGATTATTTACACTATTCTGCATAATTAAATGTTAGAATCTAATCTGTTTGATTTCTGCTTTGCTAAATCGGGAGATAAAAAGTGGAAATTAGATTTTAGTACCGGTCTTGGGAATAAATCATATTAAAATAGATTTCGGCATGTACACGCTGATTTGGGAAATGAAATGTGTCGTTTAATCACAATAGGAAAATTTGTATGCTTGGGAAAGACTCAAATTTATGCCTAGACTGATGATTGCAGAATGTTAGATAATTTAATCAGCTTCCATGAAGTCTGTTTTTACAAATTATGAAAATTAGGAAATTGGCATATTTTTAATCTTTATAAAATCATTAATTCTGCTGAAATTGATCTTTTTAGACATTGGGAAATGCTAAATCATTATGCAATTTCACTTTTATATAAAGATTGCATGTTCTAAATCATTACAAGCATATATCTTATCTTTATTTTTTTATTATTTTAAATTTTTAACTTGCTTTATTTTAAATTTAATGTCACTATTTTTAATTTAATCACCATTAGAATTAAACAAACTCTTTTCAAAATATAAAATATATTATTAATGAACTTAAAATGACTAAGTTTTCTCCAGAATGAAATAATATTCTGAATTCCCTTGGGTTCGACCCGGTATTCACCGGTTTTTATTACTTGATGACAACCATCCGCTTGTGGTAAAATATGAGTGGTGAAAATCACCCCATCAAGTTTTTGGCGCCGTTGCCGGGGAATTATTGTGAAAATTATGTTGTTTTTAGTTCATTTAAATATATTTATATTATTTCTACTTTTAAATATTGTTATAACTTTTTGCTGTTCTATGTCGTGCAAGGGCATCGAGCTAAATCAGTGTGTGATCCTGAAATTTGAAAGAATATTGGGTTTCTCATCTAAAAAAAAAAAGAGGAAGATTTGGAAGAGAACAAGTGTGAGGATGGCGGCGAGTTGTATGCAGCATATATAATTGAGGATTTCAAGTGGATAGCATCGATTGAAAAGCCACCTACACTTCATTTAAAGGTATTACCAACACACTTGAGGTACGTATTTCTCAATAAATTAGATTACTTTTAATTAAATGCATTACATCAAGTGTTGATATTAGATGCTAGAATATTTGAGATTAAATTCCACCTCTTGACAACATTACAACTTTAATGAGTTTTTTTTTTTTTGGGAATGCTGATATATTAGAATGTTAATCAATAATTTTCTTATGATTGCATTACCTTTATTTAAATTGTTGTATAAAGATGTGCAATTTGACCTTATAACTCAAGAATGACAGGATCATGGAAGTGCACCCACCATTTAGACCTTTAATTTAGAAAATGGTGCATTTGTCTTTGAAAGCTAATTAGGAAAGGGAATTCGCATACTGCCTTTGCATGCTTAGCAATAGTTATTTATGTCTTTTGCTTAATATGTTTGATTTTATTTTATTTTAGTTTATATATTTTACTTACAACTAAAAAAAAAAATATGAAAATGATTCTTGCATGATTTTCATTATATGTAATTTTGGAGTGACTCTTAAGAATTAGAGTGATCAATAACTGAAAGAATTTTTGTGGTGATTTAAGTAGAATATGAGAAAGGCTTGAAATAAATTGATAGAGGGGTTGATGAAACGAACAGAATTTCATAGATATTTATAGGGGATGATTAGAACTAATTAGGATAGTTTTACTAAACGGATGAATAGGAATATGGATGCAATATTAGGTTTCATTTAAACAAATCACACAATGTATTTTTGCTACAAAGACTGTACAAGTACTGAGTTTTAGATGCCACTCTTCGTAAATGGTTTTCAAAAACTCAGTTAAGCACCGAAAGTAGCACAAACAAGGCATTTTGGGTTTCTTATTTTTGAAATTAAAAGGTTTTAATCCCACATTTTAAATCTTTCATTATGCACTTAAACTAAACTGGTAGTTCAGTTTAAGTGTGAGGATGGAGGAGTTTCTATTATGATCACATTCCCGAAATTATTCATCAATAGGTCCATTTAGTTATTCAATGTATAAACCATTTATTTAACACATCATACAGGGTTGAGTTATCATAAAGAATGAGGGTATATTTTGCTATAGCTGTTGGCATTTTGCTGTAAATTCTGCTATAGAACTTATGATGTTTTGCTTTTGGTGAATTCTGAAATTTATTATCGATCAAATCTGTCCATACTTCTTAAAGTTGCTGGAAATTGTTGTTAAAATATTAAAATCTGAATTATGGATGGAATTTAATTGGATTACTTTGGAATTCCCATATGCACTAACAATCATATTTTCTTGAGTAATTGCTATATATACATATTAGAAGCAGGATATGCCAACAAAGGAGCATGATGACAGCCGTGATGATGAAGTGAAATTCAAAGCCCCAAACATTCCAGGTGTGATCCTTTCATGTTTTATGTTTACTAAATTGCATGGGAATAAATGGATAAGAGCTTAGTTATGTTTTTAATATTTCTTTATGTTTAGAATAAATATGGTAAATGCTTTAGGTTGGATATGTTGAATATGTTAGATTAAATTGTGTTTTCACAGTGTGCTATTATTTGAATTACCACATCACAGCCAATCTTAAGAGAAATCTGAATAAGTCTAACTGTTCTGCTTAGATCCGATTTTACAACTTAATGAGCATTATGATTCTTAGTTTAAAGTCCTAGACTTTGTTAAATTGTCATGCTAGTTGTTCGAACTTTGGTGACGATTCTACTTACCTTGCAGAAAGCTTTTTGATTAATTAGACTGATTTATTTGTTATGTGGAGAGTTATCATTATTTTTATATGAATATGCTCGTTCCATGTCTCCTTAAATGCTTAGTTACAAATAAAGTCAGAGTAAGACCCCTATATATATATAAAAGAAAAAGTTATCTTGCAAAAAGAAAAAGAAAAGAAAAATTAGAAAATGCAAGATCAAAAAAAAAATGTTGAATAAAGGGTTATTAAACAGAATATTTATAAACTCTTGGCTATATGACTGGCACGTATTCTTAGACATGAGTAGCTTTTGGAATTCAACCGTCTACAACTCAGCCAAAGTGTCTAGAATAATTGTGAAACCGAGTCATTAATTGAGCATATTTGAAGACAGGAATAGAAAAGCATATTTACGTTATTCACTCTCCCATTTCGAGTTGCTATGTGTAATTAATCTACTTTTTGTACTGTAAGTGTTTTGGATATCTGGTTTTGACAACTGATGCATGACAATTTACTTTGTTCTAGCACATTAAACCTTTGAACCCTTTTAGCTCATTGCGTTGTTGAAATCTATGATTTGGCAGAACTATAGTGACTTCATCGTTATTATCTTGATTGGCATGTCGATGTGTTAATTAATTTCATTGCTCAAGGGACGAGCAATATTTAAGTGTGAGGATGTTGATGCACCCTGTGAAACCACACTTATACATGCTTGAATTGTACCACAATATGTCCAAAATGAGTGCATTTTACCTTAATTTATTGCACTTTTAGGTGTATTTCATGTGTTTTTATTTTTCATGTGATCATGGTTAGATTTGGCTTATTTAGGTTAAATTTACCATGTTTTTATGTGTTTTTAATAAGACTTTGGCAAACCTAATGCATTGCAATGTTGTTTCAGGCATTAAAATGAAGAAAGAAGATGTTCGGAGGTCAAAGGATGCAAAATTCGTAATTTTCAACACTGGAAGGCTCCAGAATGCGCCACATAGGCATGGCGGCGCATAAAAATGCTCTCCAGCGCCACATTATGCGCCACCTCAACACTTGGGAAAATTTCGGATGGAAAAAGCTTCAGGATGCGCCACAATAGCTTGGTGGCGCCTAAAACTGCTCCGGAGCGCCACAAAATGCGCCGCTGTTAAATTAAAAATTGGGAAATTGTCAGAATGCGCCGCTCCTCCTTGGTGGCGCCTAAAACCACCTTTATGCGCCACTTTTTGCGCCACTTTCAGAAATTTGGAAAATGTCAGGATGCGCCAGCTCTCTTTGGTGGCGCCGAAAACCTCTTCCGAGCGCCACTTTTTGCGCCACAGTCGCGGTTGGGCAGTTTTCTAACCTCCCGAACTCGGTTTTAAACGCGGTTTTTCGCCATTCTTTTCATTGGAGACTCAAGGCAGACTCATAATTCGACCAAAAACTCTCAGGAGGACTCTGCAACTTTGGAGAAGAAGATCGAAAACACCAAACCATGCCGGAGAAAGTGATCGGAGCGTCTTCTCTGACTGTGTTCTTCGCATTCTAGGTGTTGCCTTTCTTTTTCTCGCTTTGTAATGTTTAGGATTTGCTTTTAAACATAATTTCCTACTGTTTTCATGTTTGTAAATGGATTTCTGTATTATTCGTGTTAGAAGTGTTCTAGAACGGGAGTTCAGAATCACTTTGAAGTACGAATTCATCTTTTATGGAAGTATAATAAATGTCGATGTTTTAATTATGTAATCTGGGTTTATCTGCAAGAATTGTTAGAATCTGAATTAGGATTATGTATTAGATGCCTGGGAATGATCGATAATTATGTTTTAGCAAAGAATTTTGAAATCTGTATGTTTAATACGCTAATCTGGACTGATCGATCAATCTGTTCCAATCTGCTTAAATTAAATCTGGCAATATCCTAATCTGCTTAGATTCTAAATTTAGTATTAAAATCCATTTTACCATGTTTTATCAATATTTTACCATAATTGTTAGATTATTTACACTATTCTGCATAATTAAATGTTAGAATCTAATCTGTTTGATTTCTGCTTTGCTAAATCGGGAGATAAAAAGTGGAAATTAGATTTTAGTACCGGTCTTGGGAATAAATCATATTAAAATAGATTTCGGCATGTACACGCTGATTTGGGAAATGAAATGTGTCGTTTAATCACAATAGGAAAATTTGTATGCTTGGGAAAGACTCAAATTTATGCCTAGACTGATGATTGCAGAATGTTAGATAATTTAATCAGCTTCCATGAAGTCTGTTTTTACAAATTATGAAAATTAGGAAATTGGCATATTTTTAATCTTTATAAAATCATTAATTCTGCTGAAATTGATCTTTTTAGACATTGGGAAATGCTAAATCATTATGCAATTTCACTTTTATATAAAGATTGCATGTTCTAAATCATTACAAGCATATATCTTATCTTTATTTTTTTATTATTTTAAATTTTTAACTTGCTTTATTTTAAATTTAATGTCACTATTTTTAATTTAATCACCATTAGAATTAAACAAACTCTTTTCAAAATATAAAATATATTATTAATGAACTTAAAATGACTAAGTTTTCTCCAGAATGAAATAATATTCTGAATTCCCTTGGGTTCGACCCGGTATTCACCGGTTTTTATTACTTGATGACAACCATCCGCTTGTGGTAAAATATGAGTGGTGAAAATCACCCATCAGTGCGCCCCTTCCAAGGGAGTTCTTCTTGAGACTTATCCCTTGGCCTATGAAATCCTCATTCAGGCTATTTTGCCATTGGCCGATTTCTTCCTTGCTCACTTGTATGCAAGTATATCGGCTTATGTCTCTGGCTGGGAAAATGGTTTCCCTGACAAAGCCCGCGCCCCCCTGTGGTTTCTCCATCTATGGTTAGTTTGGCACTTTCGCGATACCTCGGATTATCCTTCTTGTGATATTTCTCCGGACCGCTTTATCGGTCCTAATCTCTTGAAGACATCTCTTCCTGCTATGTCGATCCCGCACTGGATCAGTTATTTTCTTGGCCGAACTACTGAGCAGGCTTTTTCTCATTACTATTATAAGACGGCCGAATTTCCTTGGATCAAGGACATTGCCACCGCTCCTTTTGGGACTCTCCTCCCTCGTGCTCATGCTCAGACTTGGAATAGATGTATTCTTCCTCGTCCTATCTTCAATGGTTCTACGGCTCTTCCCAATTCTACGATTCCTTTTGAGATTTACAACCCTCATCTAGTTAGCCGTCAATTTGGTGGTAGCTTATCGCATTGACAAGCAGCTTACCGCTTCCTCTAGTCGGAGGGAATGCGCTACCTGGCATCAGCGTTTATCAAATTTTGATGCGCCGAAGTTTCTCGTTCGAGTTGGGCTTTCCACTTCTCGTTTTCGGCTTTGGTGGGACGGTATCGCCCCTACATTTTTTGGTGCCGACCTTAATCCGCTCTTGTGTCGGAGTGGTTTATCCCCTATTCTTCCTTTCTCTTCTTATCCTTTGTCTTCACCTGATCCCGCTTCTCGACGTGGCTTGACTGTCTCTTCTCCTTCTCATTCAGGTATATTTCTTTTTGGATATACATTTATACACCCTCCATCATCTGTTTGATTGTTATAAACGCAGGTGCATCTCGCCTTATATCTTCAGATTCAGGCCACAAGAGACTCGTTCCCATTTCGGCCCCTCTCACTAGCTCTCTTCCTTCTACCAAGACTCGGAAACGATCTTCCCGCTCTCCTCTTAGCAGAATCCCCACTACTCGTGCTATGATGAGTTCATTCATTTCCCCTCTTTCTTTCAGAAAGTTACTTTTTTTTTCTTTTTCAGGTCTCGGTGTTCTTCGATCGTCCACTACTCCGCCTGCTCTGGCTGTCGCCGACGGTCCTCCTGATATCGCCCCTCAGAAAACAAGTGATCCAAGCCCGGTTGCTCCTGTTGATTCTCCTTCGGTCGTGCTTCAGCAAGCGGTCGAGGATCCTACTGTGCCCCTGGTTTTGGCTGCTTCTAATCCTTCTGGTTTCGTTTCTGGTGGTACGATCAATACGTCTGAAGATGCTTCTGTCGTCCCAGTTCCTTCTTCTCCATTACCTGATCGACAGGTGCTGGATGATTTCTTTTCTCCAATCCCTTCGTCTTCACCTCCATCAGACGTTTCGGCTCACCTGGGGGACTGCCTGGGTCAACTGTGCAACTTAATAACCAGGCATTCTGATGTGGAGTTCGTCCATCCGAAACCAATCCTTCTCCTTTTATCTCATCTTGATCAGTGTCTCCATAGAGAAATGGTCGATTTGAACTTGGATTCTATTCTCCAACAGATCACGAAGTCTGTCCTCTCTTTGGACCAAGAACTTAGAGCTCACTTGATGATGCGAAACCAGCTTACGACCGAACGAGAGGCTGTGGCCTCTTGTCAAATTGAATTTGATAACTGCTCTGCCGAATATCGGGCTCAGATGGACTCCCTTTCCATCGTGAATTCCCGTGAAATCGAGTATGCAGAGGAACTCTCCTCGACTCGCTTAGAAATGGCCAGACTTCAGCAGAAAGAACAGGAACTGAAGTTAGCTCTGGATGAGACGAAGCGGAAATCAGCTGACTTGAAGCGATCGATTAAATCCCTTCGTGAGTCGGCCGAAATTCCTAAGGCCAAAGGATTCCCGTCGGAATGCTTCGTACTTCACTATGAGGTCCAGTTTTAACGACTACATCCTTGGTACTTTTCAAGAGAAATGGGCTGATACTCAATCCTTAGCTGTCCAGCTTGACTCGGTCATTGATAGTCTCGGTGGCAAACACACAGCTTATGTCATTCCTCCACCGGATGTATTCCCTTTGGATCCATCAGAGATCGAGTCTTCTTCGCCCAATGATGCTCCCTCTTCATCTAAGGCTTTTGCAGGTATTTTCTCATTTCTCTTCGTACTATTATTGTTCGTTTATTCGTCCCTCATACATTTCTCTTTCACCTTTTCCATCCTAGGGAAATCTAATACCTCTCTTCAATCATCTGACGCTCTACTCCCTTCTGGTCCTACCGATGCTGGTCTATCGGGTGGTTGTACTTCATCTAGCCTTGCATTACAACCCTCCTCTTCTGCTTCGGACGTGAATTGGGACGTGGGCCCCTCATCTTCCAGTGGTCCTCAGATCGGTGCTTTGCAAGGTTTGGACGAAGACATTCATTTCGATGACAGCGAGGATCATTAGCTCTTTTCTTTATTCATTTTGTATATGAGATGCTGTTTTTGTAACACTGGTATCGGCCCACTCTTATGGGTACGAATTTGTTAGTCTCTTTTTCGGCTGCTTTTGCTAGCCGTAATCGGCCATTTTCCTTTCGTGGCTTGTATTAGCCGATGAAATGTACTTTCTGACTCGTATCTTTTCCTTCTGCAATACGATTCGTATTTTACCAAACTCTATGATTTTTGGTCTTCTTTATTACTGATTTATGAATGTTAGCAGCTTTTATCGGGAATCAGCTGTAACGCCTTCCCATAAATAACTTTTAATATTGACCGTTTCTTCTACTGAGCATTTACCCTCCCTCTATAAATACTCGGTTTCCCTGATATCTATCCATCACTACTTCTCTTTTCCTTGTAGCAATATGATTCCTCTTTTTTCTTTGCTCGACTCTCTGTCTCCGGTGCCCCCATGGTTTCTGACTGATGCCTTCATGCAAGGATCTCCAGACGTGGTACGAATACTTTTTGCCCATGTGGCACGAGTTCAG